>CM040968.1:38999217-39010099 GCA_022985045.1 Macadamia tetraphylla
GCTTTATTTTTTTAGGTTGGGGGAGGGCCAAGAAATTCATTGTGAAGAATAACAATAAATATTTAATTTGTGGGAACTTGGACCAGCTAAAGTTTTGAAAGCCAAAAAGAGAGAAACCATTCTCTTGGTCTTCCTTGTGTTGAGCTAAGAACTTGAAATGACTGTTTTTGGGGTAGCCCCCTCAACTGGGGTTTGAGTTCAGCCATCTTAAAATTTTGAAACTCTTCGACCACTTAGTGCAAAAGATGTCATAAAAGGGTGAAGAAATGTTTGGGGGTCCGATAATGATAAAATTTGGCCCCTTTGGTTGGCAAGGGGGGACCTTGCTTTGCCTTCTCCTTCTTCTTGATCTTCATCTAAATCACCACTATGGCATCTATTGTAGTCTTTTTGCCGAAACCATCATTGTATTATGTGGTTCATTTAAAAAACAAGCCCATAATCTTCATCATCGAAGCATTAGGGGATGAGAGTTTAGAACTTATTGGGGAGAGGCTAAGGTTTTAGGAAGGGGGAAACGAAAATTTGGATTCTCGATGGGTCCAGTGGAGCGGGTTGGGTTGGGAGGTGGAGGTGGAACATGGGGGATAAAAGGAGGTGGTCCAAGGAGGGAAAGATGTGGGGTGGAATAAAAAGAAAAGGAAGGAGGTCCGGATGGTGGGTTTGTACATAGGTTGGTTTAGGCTTTGGTTTTCACTTTAGGGTTTGTAAAGTTGTCTTTGTTGATCTTGAACAACTTTCAACATATCTTTTGGGGGAAGGTATTATAAGGAATGGTTGTCACCCCCTTTTCCTGGAAAACGGACCGATGAATTTAAACCCCTTTTTTAACCCCAAAACCGGGGGGATCACATGATCAAAACCCCAAAAAGACAACATATACACACTAAGTCAAATAAAATTTGCTTTTAAAAGTCTTTGTAAATAAAGAAATACCCTAATACTCTTGATACCCAAATTGTATTAATAACATAATTATAAGGGGGCCCAAAAGGTGATATATACACAAGAAATATAATTTAAGCATCTAGAACAAAAAAATTTTAAAAAAAAAAAGAATCCCGAATGGTATCGTTTTTGGGACTTGTAACAAAAGCTCAACGGGCACTCGGTCCGTGCCCAAGATCTTGGGGGACCCACCCCCTATTGAAAATTCCTGGTGGGCCCGGCTCTAGCTCTTATTTGAAAAACCTACAAGATCAACTAAAATGGTGTGCAAGTGGGAGGGCTCATTTGAAAAAATGAAAAAAAGACCACACAAGTATCCCAAATACAAATGAACTTATATGCATGGGGTTCGTTTTATTCTTAGTCCACCTAGACAACAATTCTAAGTCATAGGTTATATGCTACTAAAACCCCCAAAAGGGCGATCCCCGAGTGGAGTCGTGAACACCATTTTGTGATACGCTCATAGGGTTGTTGGAGAAGGCCCCCATTAGTCCCGAAAGTAAAATGCTCCCCCGAGCAACATGAAAGAAAATTTTTGGCTTTTTCCCAGGGTTTTCTCCCGAGTGATATTAAAGTAAAATGCTCCCCCAGGCGATATTAAATTTAAAAGCAAACGATTGGCCTCTTTATATCACTGAAATTTATCGAGGGATATACCCAATACTACCCCCCGGGGAAAAGGGCAACGGGATATGTCAATCCAAACCCGCATGCTCCTATGTGAGATAGTCAATTGCATAGTGTTACCACGCCCAAACCCAGGGGCCCCCAAATGCTTTTTTTGTTCAAAACCCCCACGATATCTAGTCTAGCAAGATCATAATCAAAAATTAAAATCACCCATCTCACACCCGAACAAAAGGCATTTAACACTTAAAGATATAAACATGTTAAATCATAATTGAATTTCATAATGCATACATCAATGCATGCAATGGCATTCATGGATGACTAGTCCACATAATAATAAATGATGACATGACTAGTCTACAACCAGAATGACATGACACAATGTCCTCTTCCCAATTACCTATTTGTGTACGATGATTACCCTTGTACGAAGTAGATCTAGTGTGCGATGACGCGAATTCTAGGACAACCTATCATAAAAGAGTTAGGTTTAGTATACCTCCACTTTAAGGTCATAACCAGTGAGGTTTGATGATTCCAATGTGTTTAGAATCACAAGAGTAGGTTACCCAATAAATTTTGGTCCAATCAGAATCCAAGAAGTCAGATTGGTAGGTCGATCGACCAAGGCACCCCAACCCTTGCTCGCCATCGACCCAGGAACACTATTTGGAGGGTGGGCCCCAAAAAAAGGCAAGGAAACCACCAATCCTTATTTCCCCCTATCGGAAAAAGAGCTCGTTTGCCCCGGCCCCCAAGAGAGGGGGGTAAGGCACCCACCGTCCTTGCTAAAGGTCAAGCGGCCCCCTAAGATAGGCGGCTGGATTGGGGGGCCCAAAATACCCAAGTTGGGTGTGGGGATCAAATTAATTGCAATGGGATGAACCCCAGCTTTTTCTGGGGGATGTAAAATGAGTCTAAAGGCTCTAGAAAATCATGAAAGCTAGGGGTGAGAAGGCGAGAATCAAGTGGATGAAATATGGAGATAGAAATTAAATTCTTCCATTTATCGCAAAATGAGAAGAAATAGAAATACAATCAAATCTTTAAAGAAGAATAAGGGGTCCTATGTGGAAGAGCAGCCTGGTTGGGGAATATATTGTTGTTTTTTATGAAAACTTTCACGGGTCTATTCCAAGGTAGAACATTTAGATCCTTGGAAAGTATTAAAACTCTGGAAATTGATCTTTTTCCCCCAAATTTTGGCCCCCGGTGATGCGAAATTTGGGACGGGGTGGGGAGTTGGACCCGGGGGTTTGGGCTTTTGCGAGTATGGGGCCATGGTAGATGCATTTTTTTGTCTTTAGGTCCCTTTTAAAGGGGGAAAAAATTTACGGTCTAATAATCGGGGGGGGGGGAAATTTATCTGTTTTTTGGAGAAGCTTCGAATGAAGAATGGATCACTTGCTTTCAAGATTGCTCTTAGCTAGTCCTTCCGTGGATAGCATCTAACCACACTCCTTTGGTGTTGATCTCCAATACCAGCCAGTGTCCTCATAATTACCCCTTCCGATTCCACCAGTTTTGGATGGATCACGTTGACTTTGAGCAGGTTGTGGCATGTAGTCGCAGGGGGGGCCCCCCCTTTTTTTTTCCCAAAAAAAATTCCCCTTTGGGAAAGGTTTTTTTTGGAGGGGGGTTTTGGGGGGGAAAAAAATTTTTTTCCCCCCCCCTTTTTTTTTTTAAAAATTTCGGGGGGTTTCAAATTTTTCAAAAACCCCCTTTTAAAAATTTTTAAAAATTTAACCCCCAAGGGTTTTTTTTTTTTTTAAAAACCCCCTTAAATTTAAATTTTTTTTTTAAAAAAAAAAACCCCTTTTAATTCCCCAAAAAAAAAAAAAACCCAAAAATTTTTTTTTAAAAAAAAAAACCCCCTTTTTTAAAAAAAAAATTTTTTTAAAAACCCTTAAAAATTTTTTTTAAAAAAATTAAAAAAAAAAAAATTTTTTTTTTAAAAAAAAGGGGAAAAAAAGGGGGTTTTAAAAAAAATTTTTCCTTTTTTTTTCCCTTTTTTTTTTTTTTCCCCCCCCCTTTTTTTTTTTTCCCCTTAAAAAATGGGGGGGAAAAAAGGGGAAAAATGTTTTTTTTTTTTTTCCCCCTTTTTTTTTTTTTTTTCCCCCCCTTTTTCCCCCCCCCAAAAAAAAAAAAAAAAATTTTTTAAAAAAGGGGCCCCGGGGTTTTTGGGGCCCCTTTTTAAACCCAATCCCCAAAAATTGGCCAAAAAAATTTTTTTTTTTCCCCTTAAAATTTTTGGGCTTTTTTTTTAAATCCTCCAAAATTGGCTTTTTTTTAAAAATTTTTTTAACTTCTTGGGGTTTTCAAAATTTTTTCCCCCCCCAAAGGGGCCAACCAAAAAAGATTTTGAAAATTTTAAATTTTTTTTTTAAAAACCCCGGGGGGGGAAAAAAAAAAAAATTTTTTTAAAAATTTTAAACCCCCCCCAAACCCCCCAAAAAGGGAATTTGGCCCCCCCCCCCAAAAAATGTTAAAAAAATTTTTTTTCCCAAAAAAGGGGGGGGGTTTTTAAAATTACCCCTTTAAAATTTTTTAAAATTTTTGGGGGGTTTTTTTTTTTAAAAAAATTTAAAAGGGGAAGAAAAAAAAAAAACCCCCCCCGGGGGGGGTTTTTTTTAAAAAATTTCCCAATTGCCCCCTTTTTTTTCCCCCCCGGGGGGAAAAAATTTTAAAATTTTTTCCCCTTTTAAATTAAACCCCCCCGGTTACCCAAAAAGGGGTTAAATTTTTTTCCTTTTTTTTTTTTTTTTTTTTGGGGAAAAACCCCCCCCCTTTTCTTCAAAAAACCCCCCCCAAAAAAATTTAAAAAACCTTGGGGGAAAATTTTTTAAAAAAATTTTAAAAAGGGGGTTTTTCCCCCCCCCCCTTTTCCTTTCCCCCACAAAGATATGTGAGGGAAATTTTTGGGGGTACCCTTCAGATATACATGTGGAACACATTGTGAACATTGCGAAAAGAAGGGGGAAAAAACCAACATATAACTCGGGCCCCTCGGGGCCAAGATTTCAAAGGGGCCCAATATACCTGGGAACTTAGCTTCCCCTTTCCCGTTGAATCTATGCAACCCTTTGGTAGAAAAATTTTGGGGAATACCTTCTCCCTTCTTGAAATTCAATATTTTTCCCCGCGTTATCCATAGCTTTTTGGTGATTGAGCTGCTTTAATCCTTCCCAATGATGTCGACCTTGTCACATGTCTTTTTGTATCATCTGGGTCCAAGCATCCCGCCACCTACTTCATCACAATATGGGGGCATTCTACACTTTCGCCATACAATGCCTCAAAAAGGAGCCATTCGTTTGGGGCTTGATAGCTATTATTACAAGAAACTCTATAAGAGGTATAAATTTCCCCCCAACCGCCACTCATTTCCATTGACAGCCCCGAGCATATTTTTCAAGATTTGAAAGTTCACCCCGGGGCCCCCCGGTCTATGGATAAAAACAGACTATATTCACTTGTGCCCCCGGGCTTGTTAGAGACTTTTCCCAAAACCTAGATGTGAATCTCGGGCCCCTTTTCCCACACAATGCTTCGGTACTCCATGTACCCGGGACTATGTTATCCATATAAAGTTGGGCTAACTTACCCAAAGGAGAAATTGGCCCCGATCAAAAAATGAGAACTCTTGGTAAGCCTATCAACTACCACCCAAATTGTATCCATTCCCTTGGGTGTATGGGGTAGGCCTTGCAAAGTCCATTAACCCGTCCCATTCCACTTAAGATAGGGAGTGGCTGAAGAGTCCCATATGGTTGATGCCTTTCCCCTTTTGATCTTTTGACACTCGAGACACTTTACTACATAAAAACAATTGTGGTCTTCATTCGGCCCACCAATAGCTTTGTTTAAGACCCTTTATACTTTTTTGTATTTCCCGGGATGAAGTGAGTTTTTGGGACCGTGTGCCTCCTTCACAATCTTTTTTCAATCCCCAAGTCATCACCCAATAATTTTTGCCCCTAAATAGTAATCCCCCATCATTGGCTATTGTGAAGGGGGGGTCATTCATTGTCCTCTTGAATTTTCAGGATCCTCTGCACTCAAGATCCAATGATTGCTTATTCACCTCTTCCCCGATAGATGGATGTCCCCGAAAAGGCTAAAAGAAAATCAACAATTTAAAATATCATCGGTTGATTTCAAGATCTATGGTTGCTCCTCATATAAAAAAATTTCATCCATTAGCATCGCTTCTTGAATCTTTGTGGACAAAAATAAGTATGAAAGTGATCATTCGAGCCTTCCAACTTAGGCGCCACCCCCAAATTATCCTTGCAGGGGTGATATTAAATATCACAATCATAGTCATTCATAAGCTCAAGCCAACTTCCGCCTCATATTTACATCTTTTGGGTGAAGAAGTTTTTTTAGGCTTTTGTGACCCTTTTTAGACCCGATTCTCCCCATATAGGTAATGACCCCGGATCCTCAAGGCAAAGATGGTTTCAAATTCTAAATCATGGGGGGGTTTCTTCTCTCTCCTTGAGTTGTCTGGATCATTTTACCACCTTACGATGTTACATGAGAAACAACCCAACCCTATCTTAGATGCATCAATATAGTGTCTTTCCCACTACCATTTGGAATGGTTAATACAAAAAGGCAACACAAACCCGTTTCTTCAACTCTTGAAAGTTGTTCTCACATTCTTGACCATTCAAACTTTACACCTTTCTTGGTCAACTTAGTCATGGGCCAAAATTAAAAAAATTTTTAATAAAGGCTTGTAGTAGCTCTTAAGCCCAAGAAGCTTTTGATCTCTTTACATTCTTGGGTGCTTCCCACTCAACTACAATTTTTTACTTTGTTTGGATCCACCTGATCCCATTCTCAAACACCACGTGTCCTAGGAATCCAACTTGCTTGAGTTAAAATTCGACTTACAATTTTGGCATAAAACCTTTGTTCCTTTAATCTTTGTAACACCATTCTCAAATGTTTTGCATGTTCTTCTTCCAACCGAGAAAATCAAGATGTTTTCTAAAAAGATAACCCATTTTGAGGGCATCATGAAATACTCGATTCATTAAACCCATAAAAGCACTGCTTTGGGGTTCCCCGAAAGAAAACCTAAGAATTTATAATGATCATATCGGTTCAAGGTCGTCTTTGGTATATCCCCTTTATCTTAAAATGGTAATAACCCGACCCGAGATCAATCTTTGAAAACACCCTAGCACCTTGTAGTTGATCAAATAGGTGGTCGATCGTGGTAATGGATACGGTTCTTAATGGTTAACTTTTTTGGGTTTTGGTAATCGATGCACATCGTGACTACCATCCTTTTTCCCTAACAAATAGGAATGATGCATGGGGAAAATTCCCCTTTTTCAACAAATCCCCCAATTTTTGTCATACTCTTTTAATTTTTGGTGCCATTTTTTAGACTTTAGACACTAGGGTAGACCCGAATTAGGTCAATGGCAAACCCCGGATCTCAAAAAAGGGGAAGCGAGTTAGATCATCTCGAAAACATGGGAAGAATTCCTTAACTACCTCTAATTCCTCTAGTGGCTAACCTTCCATCCACATCTAAATCGATGCAAGGTAGCTCGACATCCATTTTTAAGAAATTTCACCCCCCGAATTGCGAGATGATAGTCTTTCTAGGTCTCTTTGATCTTTCACTTGATAAACAAGCTCCACTCCTTCATCATCTTTCACCTTAACTTGTTTCTCGGCCATCACATTTGTTCGATGACCCAAAACCAATTCTTCCCCAAAATGATATAAAAATTCGATTTGAATTTGATTTTTTGGGGACCCGTTTTTTCCCAATTAATCTCAACGAACACGACCCACGACCTCTTTCAAGTTTTCCCCTTTGGGAAAAAAAGGTGTGCTAACCACTAACTTGCATTCTAAGGTCCTCGATGGCACATCGAGTTTTCAAATAAATCCTTAGACACAAATGAATCAAGCCTAAATTTGAATAAGACATATGCAAGTATCCCGATATAGATAAGATAACTAGCATTGCATTGCATATAAAAAAATTTACTCAAATTTTAATTATAAGGTCTTTTGAATTAAAGTGTACCAGCTACTACTTCTATCACTTCAGCCTCCTAAACAATTAGGGCATCCTCCCCCTATGGCTGGTTTTCTGAGTTAATCGGGTTTATGAGCGGGGCAAATGGGATGGGACCCCGGGTATCAATAACCCTTTGTGAAGTGCTCATACAATTGACAATTAAAACATTAGTTTGGTAATTGCTAACCCAGTGGGGGCTCTCGTATTGTTCTGGTGCAACGGGGAGGATGTATTATGAGTCTTAGATTAAGCTAATGAAAAAACCCCTAAACCTAGGATTAGTTTAGCAACTTATGAAATCCTAAATTAACTAATTCGATTAATTGAGTCTAACCTAAATGGATGATTAATGAACATGAAATCCTAAATTGAACTAATGGGTTTAATTGACCCTAGCCTAGATGGATGGTTAATGAAATTATAAAATCCTAAATTGAACTAATTGGTATGTTTTTTAATTTAGCCAATACTTAATGAAATAAGAGAAGGAGGGTTGGATTGGCTACCTTAATTGAATGCATTTTAATGGCCTAATGAATTTAGTTAAAAAAAAATTTAAAACGAAAGCAATTTATGAACCCTAATTATGGTTACAATTGTTTTGATCTAAATTGGGGGCGATTAAAGGTGATACAAAAATCCTATTTAGGCTAGTGAGATGAGATGCTTTTAACTAATTAATCTAATTAATTATCCTACATTAAATAACTAATAAGTTTATTGATTAAAATAAACAAACCACTAGGGGGAAAAAATTGGTAATTACACAAATTTAATAAATTGAATTGAATGAAGAAATCAAATGCGTTGATTTAAAAGCTAAATAAACTAAACACAATAAAATAAACAACAATTGAAATGACTAATTAAGTTAACTCGTTATTTTAATCAATCTAAATTAGTACTACATTTAATGCGGGGTGAGGGTTGGAGACCAAAAGATAGAAAATAGTGGGAAAAACCCGAATCCCTAATACGCACCTAATGCTACACCGATTTGGGGGGCCCAGCCCATACTCCCCTCGTCCTGCATTATGTTAGGGAAGGGGGAAAAAAAAAAAAAAATCATTTGAATTTTGAATCAAGGAAAAGTAAGTTGAACTAGACTACTTTGAATGGATGAGATTTGATGATCTAAGTAATCTATCTAGTTTACTTGATTAAAGCTAAATCTAGGTTCAAATACATTATTATACTTAATTAGATGGATTGAAAATATTTTAAACTAATCCTAAAAGGTGAGATGAACATATCATAAGGCCCCAAAAGGACTAATGAGATAAACATTATGCTAATTAGACTAAATCATTTTACTAACTACATTTACACAAAGCAAATTAATAAAATAAGCTATAATAAAATGGGAGTTTGATTAAACTACTAGAACAACTAAATCAAACTACATTGCAAAACAAAAGAAAAAAATAAGGTGAAAAATCAAACTTTACAAGACTTAAACACATTGGGAATTTACAAAACTGATTTCAGAGATTCCAGTAAGGATTATAGCACAAGTGTCTTTACTCATGGTTTCTTGACATGATCAGATGCCTTCAGAACCCAAAGTGTCAACCACATGTGGTGCCATAGAGCTTGGTTAGAAACAGTAGAAGAACACATACAAGGCCCTAGGCAAGGTTGGATCGCCCCCAAAAGGAAATGGGGTTAAAAATGAATTGGAAAAAATATTTTTCAATTTCCAAAAAAATTAATAAAATAAGGGTTAAAAAGGGGATTTGGGTTAAATTTAGAAAAATAAATCCCAATTGAAAAAAAAGAAAAAAATGGAAAAAACCCTTTAAAAAGGAAAAAAGGGAAAAAAAGAAGGGGAAGAAGGAAAAGAAAAAGTTTTTTCCAGGTTTTTGCAGCAGAGGAAAAAGGAAAAGGGGAAGAAGAAGAAAAGAAGAAGAAAAAAAGGGCCCCTGGAAAGGTTGGGTTCCAGGAGGGGAAAGGGAAAGGGGGAAGGAAGAAAGGAAAGGAAAAAAGGTGGGGGGATTTGGTTGCGGGGGAAGAAGAAAAAAGGGAAGGAAGGAAAAGAAGAAAAGGGAAGGGGAAAAATTGGGGGATTTCAGCAAAGGAAGAAGAAAAGAAAAGAAAAAAAGGAAGAAGAAGAAGAAGAAAAGGGAAAGGAGGGAAAAATTTTGGGTTGCGGGGGAAAAGAAAAAAAAAAAGAAGAAGAAAAAAGGGGGAAAAAAGGTGCGGCTGCGGGTTTTGGGGTTGCAGCGGGAAAGGAAAGAAAAGGGGGGCCTTGATTTTCGCTATGGGGAAAAAGAAGAAAGAAAGGAAGAAAAGATGGGGAAGAGATTAGTGCTTGAGATCCTAATCTAAGGGCCTAAATTAAAAGAACAAAAACAATTTAAAAAAAAACTAAATCAAATCAAATCTACTTAAGTAAGCTTTTAAAAAAAAAAAATCAATTAAACCTAATTAATCTAAAAGAATCAATTAAACCTAAATACCTTTAATTGGCCCGGGAATAAATCAATTCACATCTAATAAACCGTATTGAACCAAACTGAAACTAATTAAACATAATTAATCTAAATAAATCAATTATTAATGAATTAGAAACTAATCTATTAAATTAAACTAATTCTAAATGGCTATTGGGAAAAAGAAGAAGAAAAAATAAATCCCTTTAACCCGGGTTTAATCAAGAAAAAAGGGGAGATAACCCTTGTGCTTTAACCCCCAAAAATTTGAACCAAGGGCAAAGGTCCCCCGGCTTAAGGAATGATTACACATTCAAAATTTTATACTTGGAGAGATTCTTTATTTAGAAAAAATTAGAAAAAACCTTTTATGGGGCCATATTCCTTCTCCCAAATTTTCTTCCCCCCTTTTGGAAGGGAAGGGCTATTCTTATACCTTGGGATTTGGGGACAATTCTCTCTTATTTCCGATGTGGGACTAAAACTAGAGAAATTTGTCCAAAAGGTTGCTTTTGGAAAGGGGGGTTTTGGGGCGCCATGTGGCACTCTTTGGTTGCTGGGAATGGAATCGATCCGAATTTTGGGAGTCAACTTTGGGGTCATATCTTTCAAACCTTTGTCGAATTCGACGTGTAATATGTCTTTAAAAAGTTTGCCCAAGCACTATCCAATGATGTGAGACATGATTGTAGTTTTGACCAAAACCTTTACAAAAATATGCATAAATTAGGGACCGGATCATATAATGAAAGAGAGAATCGGCTCAATTCGCATAGTTCTCGATCAAAGTGAATGTCCGACTTGAGGGGACAAACAA
>CM040968.1:39010199-39021863 GCA_022985045.1 Macadamia tetraphylla
CTCTCGGCCTCTCTCTCCGGCTGCCTCTCGATCTCGACTCTTCCTCTCGGTTAGATCTCGACCTCTCTCTCGACTCTCGCTCTCGGTTCCCTCTCTCTCTCTCTCTCTAGGGATTAGTCCGGCGAGGCCTCTGGAGTAGGGTGGAGTTCCTTGGCTTGCCGGCGGTGAAGTTAGTCGCCGAAGTCACCGGAAGATGCTCGACTCTTCCTCTCGGTCAGATCTCGACCTCTCTCTCGACTCTCCCTCTCGGTTCCCTCTTTCTCTCTCTCTCTAGGAATTAGTCCGGCGAGGCCTTTGGAGTAGGGTGGAGTTCCTTGGCTTGCGGCGGTGAAGTTAGTCGCCGAAGTCACCGGAAGATGCTCGACTCTTCCTCTCGGTCAGATCTCGACCTCTCTCTCGACTCTCCCTCTCGGTTCCCTCTTTCTCTCTCTCTCTAGGGATTAGTCCGGCGAGGCCTCTGGAGTAGGGTGGAGTTCCTTGGCTTGCCGGCGGTGAAGTTAGTCGCCGAAGTCACCGAAGATGTTGATTCAAGTTCAAAGCTTGCTTTGACACGACAATTTGGTTGAGAGGGCTGGGATTGTAGCGCCTATGGGGTGGTGGTGGAAGTAGTTCTGGGGGTTTTGAGGGAAGCATCTTTCGGTTTTGGATTTTCCGAGGAAACCCTCGAAACCAAAGAAAAATGGAGGATTAGTAATGTCGGTGAGCCTTGCGAAAAAAAAAAAAAAATCAAAGTGCGGATCCAAAAATTAAACAAATTATTGCAAGAAAAAGATAATCTCCGAGGAAAGCCCAGTGAAGTCTTATTAGACTATATAGACTATGAAAAAGATAATCTCCCACTTTTGGGGATCTCTCTAATCAACCCAGGAACACTTTTGGTGATCTCTCTAATCAACCCAGGAACCCAAAAGGGAGATAAGCGATGTCTTTGGGGAAAAGTGGAGAATCAGACAAAGAAAATGGATGAGAATAAGTCCAAACAGTCTCTCTAATCTACTTGACGTGGGTAGAAATCGTCTGAAATTCCGAGAGACAGAGAGTCGAGAGAGAGAGAGAGGGAAAACATCACAGTTTTATTTCAAACTATGAACCGAATCGGTTTGTTTCGATTTATTCTCTACTGGTTTGGTTGAAGACGGTTTTTTCAGTGGTTTATGGTAGATTAAATCTGAACCATGGATATATAATGAGTACACGTGTCAGTCGCTTGGGGTAGAATTGCATGGAATTGCACAGATGGGAATTTCAGACGATTTCTACCCACACCCCTTCCTTCCACCTCTTCTCCTCACTTTGTAGCACACTTCCTAGCAGTACTGCAATAGCAAAGCAACAATCTTGAAATTGGTTATTAAAGTCTTGTCTTCAAAAGTTTGTTTTTTCTGTGTTGCGCGACAACTCACTACCACTACCTACACGGACATTAATGGCAGTTCTTAAATATCAGAAGCTAAAGATAGTGGGTCTACGCCACGCCACTAGGATAGCTGACCAGACGATCAGACATTAAAAGAGACATTGACCGATATCGGTATGAAAAAGAGATGAAACATATTAAAAAATAAAAATTTATTTTCGAAGGAAATCTGGGGCAATCTTTCCATACTGATGATGTTGTCCCACCTAATATTAAAATAATGATAAAATTGAATTATTAATTTTAGAATGTAATTTTTCTTCTTTTACATATATTTTTTTTTATTTTACGAGTGTCGTAGTGATTTGTATCTCATGTATTGAGGTATGATAGATTATTGTATCAGTTTTGAAAATAGATGATACTAATTGAAAACCGTGCACACTACTACCATCAATGTAATTCATTATTCTTGATGAGGTAAAATATGTCCCCTTCCTCAGCATGGCCGAAGCATGTATGCAAACCCGAACAAGACTGACCCACTACCTTGGCCTCCATTATGCCGTGCTGCATCCTCGGCCTCCATCAGGTCGTGTTATCTCCTCAGTCTCCATCAGGTCGTACTGCCACGTCGGCCCTCCATCAGGTCGTACTGCTACGTCGGCCCTCCATCAGGCCGTGCTGGCACCTCAGCCTCCATCATGACGTGCTTCCACCTCGGCCCTCCATCATGTCGTGCTACCACCTCAGCCCTCCATCAGGCCGTGCTGCCACCTCGGCCCTCTGTCAGGCCGTGCTGCCACCTCGGCCTCCATCAGGCCGTGCTGCCACCTTGGCCTCTGTTAGGCTGAGCTGCCACCTCGGCCTCCATCAGGCCGTGCTATCACCTCTACTCGGTACAGTCAAGGCACCCAGAAACATGCTCTCGTCCACTCCTACATTCAAGGAACGTAATCCCTGATCATGGGGGCAGGACTCTATCCACTACACATCATCAGAGGTGTCCGCCCCTCTCATGACTTACACCTCCGAGATCAATGGAGAATATTCCCTAGAACCCAGAATATTCCTAGAATCACAGAGCCACTCCCCTCAAGGTCTCTCCGCCTGAACAGGACTCTTCACAATAGTCTCCCACTCTCCCTCCATCAGCAGCCTATAAATACCAAGGTAAGCCTCCATCATAGAGGATCGATCACTCACTTCTCTTACTGGAAAAGCTCTCTTGAGCATCTGCTGTGGAAAGATCTGACTTAGGCATCGGAGAGTCCCCCGTGGGGTCAGCCTGGCTCTCCCCTGTCATCTCTTCTGTGCAAGTCTGCCAAAGCACCAGGAACTGCAGGGAAGGTCATCCGGTCAATTTTTACCGCATCAGATTGGCGCCATCCGTGGGAATTGTTACAAAATGTCACCTTGGACCAATGCAATTAAGGAGTGAGAAGGTCGTTTCTTCAACGATAACGCGAGCAAGATCCACTTACGAAGTACCACTTGGACGTCCCCATTCACTACCAATGGCAAAGCAGGAAAACATCCCAGTAGAGACCCCTCCACAAGGACCCAGCAAACCAGGCCCGATGAGCAAGTTGCCCAGGGAGAGGGGGATCAGCGCGAGGAGAACCCTTAGCTATCCCGCCATGTCCCATCATCCCGGGTAACTCACCCAAACATGGAAGAGCAGATGCAGAGCTTGCAGTTGTAGGTATTAGCTACAAACGCACTGGTGTGGGATTTCATACATCAGTTCGGCTCGGCACTTCCAATGCCACGCACTAGTTCAGCTCAGCCGCCTAGGCATGTTCTGAGCAAACACCTCAACGACGAATCTCTTGACAACAGTGTCACCCCTCAATCAATAGCAAGAAGGGGGTCGGCTAGAACTTCATGCACTGTTCATTCGGTACCACCCTGCTCTCTTACTAAGGGGCGCAGACAAGGTCCTGTCTGTAATACCCTACTTTTTAAACCCGGTTTAACTATGCAGGACTCGAACCAGAGAGGGTTAAGGCGGGTTCCTTATGGACCATAATGGCAAGGATGACTTTGAACACAGGTTGGCCAGACAAGTCCGAGTTAATGCCAGAGGAGACGGGTGTACCCGTATCCTAAAGCGCATACGTATAATATACCATGTGTCGAGAGTGAGATACATGCCGCGAGTCGAATTCCATCAAAATCCTACTTGTTGGCCACTTTCGGCCCTCAGGTGCGCGGTCACAGGTGGGCGCATCCGCCCACCTGAGTGACCCACCCATGTGGTTACTAGTTGTTTTAGAAAGTATAAATAGCATTATTGTGTTTTTCATTTTCTCATTTATGACATTAGGGTGTTTGGTGAGAAGAGTAAAGAGGAGAGAGAAAAGAAGGGAAAAAGAGAACGGAGAAGAGGAAAGGGGAAGGAAGAGGAAGAAGAAATGGATTTAAGCGGCGCCAAGGGTTGATCTTCCCATTCCGACGCCGGAAGAGTGATCCCCAACAGGAGATCTACGATTGGAGGTGAGCAAAGACTATGTTTCTTAAACTTTCACGAAACCCAAGTAAAACCCTTGATTTGGGTAGAGTTCCTTGAGATCTTGTAAATCCCCCTTGAAATGACGAATCTAAGGTTTAATAGATAGTCTATGTGTTGATTTTGAAGGATTTGAAGAAGTGTTTACAATGTTGGAGAAGCATTGGTGATTCTTGAGCAAGGAAGTGATTTTGGGGGTTTTGATAGAGTTCTTGAGCAAAGAAGGTTAGATGGCTTCCCAATCCTTAAATCTAACTTAGATCTAGGTTAGAATCATCTTATAAGACCTTGAATGTGTGGAAAATGTGATTGAAAAAGCCACATTTGATTCCTCAAAGGTTGGAGAAAGTTTCAGTGAAAAAAAGCATTTTTTTGCCCTCTCAGGTGGGCTGAGACCGGTGGGCCACGTGGCCCGCCTGAGGGCACCCGCCTGAGAGGGTAGGCCCTCGGGGCAGACCGGTGGGCCGATCGACTGGCCGATCGATGGGCCGACCTACCCACCGGTCATGACCGGTGGGCCGACCTGCCCGTCGGTCATGACCTGGCCCTCGGTCCCCACCGGTGGGCCAATCGACGGGCCGACCTGCCCACCTGTCATGACCGATGGGCCGACCCACCCACCTGAGATGACTGGTGGGCCGTGACAGGTGGGCTGTCTGACCCACCCGAGAGGCCCCCAAAGTGATTTTTACGTCCGAATGGACCCAAAACGAACGTGCAACCTTCTTTTATGATTCTAAACATGATTTAACCATCAAATCTTGTTAGTTTTGATCCCAAGGTGGTGAAGTGCTAACCCCATTCACTTATGTTAGGTTCACCGAAATTTACGTCTCGCGCGCTAGATCTCACCTGTACCGGGCGTGAGTCTTTGTACACGACAGGTAAGTGGGGAGAGAACGTTTGGCTTTATTTTAAGGCTTGTTTTGCATCATTCAATTGTATCTAGATTAGCCATGTCATCATGTAAACTATGTGTAGCTTAGTCATCCTCATATGATTATGACATGCATGTGGTGTTTTACTTTCTCAATGCTAAATGATTGATGTGCTTATGTGATGGATGATGGAATCATTGTGTATGATGCATTATTAGACTAGATGCCGTAGTCGGCTTAGAAACGAGTGCATTGGTGGCCCGTGGAATGGGACATGGTGGTACTATACAATCGTACTATGTCATATAGGAGCATGCGGTTTAGGTTTATCATCTTCCCGTGCTACGACCCTTCCCAATAGGGGTTGAGGTGTTGGGTTACCATTTGGGGGGAAGCAGTGGTCACGGTTGTCGGGTCACTGTGGCGGTTAGACATACGCCCGATTGGTCATTAGGACAGTCGGCAACCTCGGTGGTATATTCAAGAGGGCCAATCGTACTGTTTTTAAATTACTGAAGTCAGCACCTTACTTTCTGTCATTTACTTTTATGTTGAGAGCCGGTAGTCGGCATGCTTTACTTTTCTGAGTACTCACGGTGGGCCTTCTCTGACAGCCCTATGGGCGTATCGCGGGATGGAGTTCGCGGCTCGTACTCGGAGTATACGCGCACTGTGGTTGTAGTAGCACTAAACTCAAGACTTAGTAATGTTGTTTAGGTGGATGTGATTTAAAATGAATTGCATAGCATATAGTGCATATGGTTGTGATTGTTATGTGGATTGTTGTGTGATCCTTCTTTTCACTTACTGAGCTAATGAGCTCATCCCACGTGTACACCTCTTTTTGATGATTCTAGGTTACCACACGAAGATCAAGGTCGGCCCCAGTTGAGTTCCCCGATGAGGATTGGTGGGTCCCCGAGGAGTGCGGGCACGGCACGGATTACGCATGCTAGGGCTGTGCTGCGGGACCGCAGTATTGACGCAGTGCAGGGTTATACTTTTTTATTCTTTTGTTGACCCCTTTTTGTGTACTTGATATGCGAATTATTATTCTTTTTGTGTAGATATCATGCCTGCGGGCCCACAGGTAATTATCTATATACTAAAATTTGGGTATCAAGTATATTGGGGGTATTTACAGGTAAATTAAGTCTTCCGCTAAACTTTTGAATGTTTATCTTAGATGTGTGTATGCTGTGGTTGGGTATTGTATCAGATGATCCTGGTAGGTTAGGGTTAACTTGGTTAACCCGATCACCGGTCCGGTTCTGTGTGAACGGGGTGTGACACATGATACTCATAGATCCCCACCCCGGGTAGGAAGACGTCAACTGTCGCCTCAAAGACTCAGTAGAGGCGCCCATCCGCATAGAGAAGAACGTGAAAACTACTAGAGGCCAGCTCGACAAGATCGACCCCACCCGGGTCAGGATCACCCATCAGGCCTACCAGGGGTGCACCACGGTAAGGTCAGGATCGGCCTGGTGGTCACCAAGACTGAGGAAGAAGCCCCAGAAGGGGCCAAGGGGCACGTCGATCCCCAGATCACCGAGCCGAGGAGAGAAAAGATGACCTGGAAAGCCGCATCTAGTGACTCATGGCGAATAGAGGGAATCGAGCGGGGCACCCGATCGACATAACGTAACTTCCGGGCCATAATGCATTATCTGACAAACTGATTGACGCCGAGCTGCCCTCAAATTTCGTGATACCTGTCTTCAATGGATATGACGGCACCACAGATCCCTATGATCATCTGCTATACTACAACTCGTCCATGGTGGTTCATGGTAGGTCAGACAACGTTCTTTGCCGAGCTTTCGTGACCTCATTAAAAGGAGCTGCACTGGTGTGGATGTCGAACTTACAGCCACGGTCCATCTGCAGCTATGAAGAACTGACAAGAGCGTTCTTTACACGTTTCCAAGCAAGTATGAAGCAGAAGCAAACTACACAAAACATGATGAACATGAGGCAGGGAGCAAGGGAGACTATAAGGGAGTTCCTTGCCTGATTCACCAAGGCAACACTGGAGGTAAAAAACCTACCGGAAGGAGTGGCGTATAGCACGTTGTGTAACGGGGTAATACACCCTGATCTGGTTCAGTCTCTGGCCCTTGACTTATCAGAAATGATGCCCTAACTGTTGTGACGGTGCAATCAATACGCCAACATAGAGAAAGTTCTGGTTGCCCGAGGAATAGCTGACAGGGGTGATCAGGCGGAGAAGGAGAAGAAAAGGACTCTGGGACCTATGGACGACTCTCGCGAGCCGAAGAAAAATAAAACAGATCGGCCTCTTGACACAGCTGAACCTGAGCGATATGAACTTGATCGCTCCCGAACAAACCTGCTCTTAGAGATCCAAAATCAGAAGTAATTTCGCTGACTCAGGCCAATGACAGCTAAACCAGAGGAAATGAACCCCAATCGGTATTACCGATACCACCGAGACCATGGACATGACATTGAAGACTGTGAGTCTCTGAAAAGAGAAATTGATGAGCTCATCAAGGTTGGATACCTCAACCAGTATTTGAAGCAGAAATATGGTGGTTGTTGATGAGCTCATCAAGGAGAGATGATGCCATGCCAAGCCGAGAAAAGGTCAAGCCATCCAAGGACCCAGCCACAAACCAAGCTGACACTTATGACAACCAGCCTGTGGGTCTAGCCATCCTAACAATCATGGGTGGACCCACGGTAGAATTAGTCAGAAAAGCCAAAGCACACGTGTGGTTCGTATGCATCACAGAACAACCTGTCAAAGCCCTCAAAACGGATCCACCCATTACGTTCTCTGACAGAGATCTGGAAGAGTTGAACTGGCCTCACAACGACGCTGTCGTGATTCAATTAGTGGTGGCCACCCACCCCTTCCACAGGGTCCTAGTGGATAAGGGAGCCTCCGTTGACCTCATGTCATACAAAGCCTTCATAAAATTGGGGCTTGGCACCGGGGTCTTAAAACTAGCCCCAGGACCCTTGTACGGATTTTCAGGCATACCAGCAGAGTTAGAGGGAGTTGTTGACTTGATTGTAACCATCGGACAGGGAGTTCAAACAACCACAACCATGGTCTTTTTTATGGTCGCCAAGATCGCCTCATCCTATAATGTAATCCTTGGCCGACCTGGTCTCAATGGTCTTGGGGTGATCGTGTCCACTAAGCACATGATGGTCAAATTCCTAACCAACAATGGAGTCGAGGAATGCTAGTCCAGCCAGAAGGAATCCCGGGAATGCTATGCCAACTTCATAAAATCTGTCAAGAAACCGTGCTCGGGCCTAGCATGTAGGGTAGAAATTGTTGATTACCGAGATGAAAGCCTCCTGACCCGAGCCGATCCAGTTGAACAGCTACTTATTGTCCCAATCACTGAGGCCAGTAGACACATTTATCAGTAGACAGTGTTATTGGTAGATTGCATTGAAATCCCATCGATTGGGTGATAGTCTTATAGATTTTATATTGTCAGCACCTTAGCTTCCATATCTCAGTTGTTCAATTTTATTCACAGAGCATATTAGATTCTATTTCGAAGCAATGTATTTGTCCCAAGTGCATACCACACATCAATATACTATAAAGCTTCTCCCAAATATCTGGCTCTTCTAAGGAAACAAAGACCTTAACAACTAAAGCATAAAGACAGGCTACAGCTCGACAACATCTAAGACCGTGCTCAAGCTCGACACTATCAAGACCAGACCCTAGTCTGGCAACTCAAGCCCTTACGCATTAAGGCACGCAAGCCCGAGCCCCGGCTCGACACATCAAGCCTTTACGCACTAAGGCATGTAAGCCCTAGCCCCGGCTCGGTAACTCAAGCCCTTACGCATTAAGGCACACAAGCCCAAGCCCCGACTCGGCACATCAAGCCCTTATGCACTAAGGCATGTAAGCCCGAGCCCCGGCTCGGCACCTCAAACCCTTACGCATTAAGGCACGTAAGCCCAAGCCCTGGCTCGGCACATCAAGCCCTTACACATTAAGGCATTCAAGCCCTAGCCCCGGATCGGCACCTCAAGCCCTTACGTACTAAGGCATTCAAGCCTGAGCCCCAGCTCGGCACCTCAAGCCCAAGCCCCGGCTCAGCACCTCAAGCCCTTATGTACTAAGGCATGCAAGATTGAGCCCCGACTCGGCACCTCAAGCCATTAATCATTAAGGCACGTAAGCCCGAGCCCCAGCTCGGCACTTCAAGCCCTTACACACTAAGGCACGCAAGCCCGAGCTCTGGCTCGGCATGTTAAGCCCTTACGCATTAAGGCATTCAAGCCCGAGCCCCGACTCGGCACCTTAAGCCCTTACGCATTAATGCATGTAAGCTCGATCCTCAGCTCGACACCTTTAGCCCTTACACATCAAGGCACGCAAGCCAGAGCATGGCTCAATACCTCAAGCCCTTACGAATTATGGCATAAAACCCCAAGCATGGCTCGGTAACTCCAAGACCTTAACACAAGGCACCTCAAAAGACCGAGCCTAAGCTCGACACCCTCAGACTGAGCCCAAGCTCAGAATTCTCTAAGATCGAGCTCTAGCTCGGCGCCATTATTTCTAGGCCTAGGCTTGGCACCTCAAGAGTTTATAAACTAGATATGAAAGATCAATTCCGAGCTCAGCTAGTTAATGGAGCCATACCCAGACAGCTATACTGGTCCTTATTCTTCCAACAGGTTACTCATTCCGAGTCGCGCTCGAAGTATAAAAAAATAAAGAAAGAAGCACAAGAATGCTGAGAGATGAAGACATCAAAACAAATCTTCCATTCATCAAAAAAGGGGAAAAAGCCCTCAAAGTACATCACTCCCGAAGGAGACATCTATATATATGTATATATACAAGGCTAATCTCGGGGGGCTAATCCATGGGCCTAGCTCTTCACTTGGCTATCCTTCGAGTCGGGTCACCTATTCACCAACGTTGATCGAGCTGCAGAGCTGCACCAAAGTAGCAGAGACGGGAACACGCTACTCATAGTCCGTCAGATCGTAGCCTGGCATCTTACTCGGGATGAACTTGATGGCATCGTCCGAACCGACCTGAAACGAAGCAATGTTAATGTCAACCAACTTCTGATAGGCCTAGGGGATCAGACACCTCTTTGACCTCCAGCTCGGCCCGGTGTTACCTTTCCAGCTCACCAACCCTAGCTGCGAGCTCCTCCTCCTTGCGAGTGCCCTGAGGCTCAGACAACTCATCCTAGAGAGCATCATTCTCCTTCATTAAGGTTCTATTGGCATTAAGCTGCTTAGCAACCGCCTGATCCAGCTCTCCAGTTATCAATCGAACATCATTGGCATGGACCTCCTCAGTTCGGGCCATTTTCTTATCAAACCTCCAGTTGGCCTGTAATCGTGTGCGGCTCCCCATGAAGGAGCTTTGCCTCCTTCACCTTTGAACAAGCGACAACCACGTCCTCTAACCGTTGAGCAGCCTCGGCTAAGAAAGAGGAGCAGCGCATTTCGCATCGAATTAAATGCTCTAGCACTTTGATTCGAACTGCTAGAGCGGGGGGCTGGTGATGAGGCAAAATATGTCCTCTTCCTTAGCACGGCTGAAACATGTATGCAAACCTGAATAGGACTGACCCACTACCTCGGCCTCCATCATGCCGTGTTGCATCCTTGGCCTCCATCAGGCAGTGCTGCCACCTCGGCCTCCATCAGGCCGTGCTATCTCCTCGGCCTCCATCAGGCCATGCTGCCACGTCGGCCCTCCATCAGGCCGTTGATGAGCACAATAATGTGTGAAATCTTATGGATATAAGTGTACATTTTGCCCTACTTTGGATAGTACTACTTTTCTTTTTCTTTTTTTTTTTTTAGTTTTTAAGTCTACAAAAGAAAGTGCTTAAAGTGAATCAAGAACTAGTCCAAAGGTGGGACCCACTCATTGGTACCACATCCTCTCTCCTACAAAATCCTGAAGATTATTTTCTCTCCTTACCACCTCACAAGATCTTGAAGATGCTATGCAAAGATTCCTTTATGATTTAATCAAGATTGCAAGATATTGGTGAGTATTGTAAGGAAAGAATAGAATTTGTTAATTATAGAAACAGATTCTCTCTTTCCTCACACAATATCTCAGAGAATGAGGATTTTTACCAAGATTTAATTTAATTTTATTTTCTTTCTTTTCTTAAAGAAGACTTGTAGAAAGAAGGAGGCAAGAAAAAAACCCTATAAAAGCCCCTTCCTCCCCCCTCCTATTTTATTATTCCCCTTAGTTTATTTTCTAGTTTATGCTTTGTTTCTTTTCTCTCTCCTCTCTCACTCTTTAGTTTTAGTTCTTCTATTTTTGCTTTAATCACTTTTGTAATAGTTTTTATGTCAATTAATTCAAGCACTCTTTATTCTTATTCAGCCTTTTATGTTTATGATTTATGCAATTGAGTTGTAATTTTTAAAGTTATAGTTCTAGGCTTAGATCTAGGTGACAAGATCACGAGCATGAGCATCTTTTTTTCAAGTTCGTTTTTTTTTCAAGATTTGTTTCTCTAGTACTAGAAATTTCAGATTTGGTTTATTCCAGATCTGGTTTTTAGTACTGGTAGTATCTCAAATCACCCAAGCTTTCAAGTTCAAGCATTGATTCAAGTACATAGGCTCCTTCAGTAGTCTTCTCTCCCCCCTCTCATTCCCTCTTCTGACTACCCTTTCTTTCTTAATTTAGGATTTTAATTTTAGTCGTTAAATTATTGCTATCACTTTCCCCCAAGGTTCATAGCTAGTGTATGTGTTGGTTTTGCCCCTCCTATCTATAGAACCATCAATTTATTGTTTTTATTTTAATTGTCCCCCTTTCCCTAAAGCCAAGTAGAGTAACCCTTGTAAGAGTGACTCTCGGTCAAGTAGGAAGCTCATATTATGATGCATCCTCGGCCTAAGTAGAGAAACCTACT
>CM040968.1:39027140-39044294 GCA_022985045.1 Macadamia tetraphylla
ACTTATCCAAGGAGAAATTGGTCCTGATCAGAATAAAATGAGAACTCTTGGTAAGCCTATCAACTACCACCCAAATTGTATCCATTCCCTTGGGTGTATGGGGTAGGCCTGTGACAAAGTCCATGGTAATCCTGTCCCATTCCACTTCAGTATAGGGAGTGGCTGAAGAGTGCTATATGGTTGATGCCTTTCTGCCTTGATCTTTTGACACTCGAGACACTTTACTACATACAAGGCAATTGTGGTCTTCATTGCTGGCCACCAATAGCTTTGTTTAAGATCCTTATACATTTTTGTACTTCCAGGATGAAGTGAGTATTTGGGACCGTGTGCCTCCTTCACAATCTTATTCTGTATCTCCAAGTCATCAGGCACATATAGCCTGTCCCTAAATAGTAATACCCTATCATTGGCTATTGTGAAGTCAGGGTCATTCATTGTCTGCTCTTGAATTTTCAGCCTGATCCTCTGCAGCTCAAGATCCAATGATTGCTTCACTATCACCTCTTGTCTGATAGATGGATGTACCCGTAAGGCTAATAGAGATAAAGTCAACAACTTAATATCATCTGGTTGATATTCAAGATCTATGGTTGCTCCCTCATATAAAAGAATTTCATCCATTAGCATCGCTTCTTGAATCAGCTGTGGACTAACAGCTAAGTATGAAAGTGATACAGTCTGAGCCTTCCAACTTAGAGCGTCAGCCCACCACATTATCCTTGCCTGGGTGATATTAAATATCACAATCATAGTCATTCATAAGCTCAAGCCAACTTCTCTGCCTCATATTTACATCTCGCTGGGTGAAGAAGTATTTTAGGCTTTTGTGATCACTGTAGATCTCGTACTTCTCCCCATATAGGTAATGACGCCAGATCCTCAAGGCAAAGATGACTGCTACTAATTCTAAATCATGAGTGGGGTAGTTCTTCTCATACTCCTTGAGTTGTCTGGATACATATGCTACCACCTTACGATGTTACATGAGAACACAACCCAACCCTATCTTAGATGCATCAATATAGACTGTCATTCCACCTGTACCATTTGGAATGGTTAATACAAGAGCTAACACTAACCGTTTCTTCAACTCTTGAAAGTTGTTCTCACATTCTTCTGACCATTCAAACTTTACACCTTTCTTGGTCAACTTAGTCATCGACGCCGAAATTCGAGAAAATTTTTAATAAAGCGCTTGTAGTAGCCTGCTAAGCCCAAGAAGCTTTTGATCTCTATTACATTCTTGGGTGCTTCCCACTCAACTACAACTTTTTACTTTGTTTGGATCCACCTCGATCCCATTCTCAAACACCACGTGTCCTAGGAATCCAACTTGCTTGAGCTAAAATTCGCACTTACCGAATTTGGCATAAACCGTTGTTCCTTTAATCTTTGTAACACCATTCTCAGATGTTTTGCATGTTCTTCTTCCAACTTCGAGAAAATCAAGATGTCGTCTATGAAAAAGATAACCCACTTATCGAGGGCATCATGAAATACTCGATTCATTAAATCCATAAAAGCAGCCTGTGCATTGGTTAGCCCGAAAGACAACACTAAGAATTTATAATGATCATATCGAATTCTGAAGGTCGTCTTTGGTATATCACTGCCCTTTATCTTGAGCTGGTAATAACCCGATCTGAGATCAATCTTTGAAAACACCCTAGCACCTTGTAGTTGATCAAATAGGTCGTCGATACGTGGTAATGGATACCGGTTCTTAATGGTTAACTTATTTAGTTTATGGTAATCGATGCACATACGTAGACTACCATCCTTTTTCCTAACAAATAGGAATGATGCACCGTATGGTGAGACACTTGGGCGTATAAACCCTTTTTCAACAAATCCTCCAATTTTGTCTATAGCTCTTTTAATTCTGCTGGTGCCATTCTTACGGAGCTTTAGACACTAGGGTAGATCCTAGGAATTAGGTCAATAGCAAACTCCAGATCTCTGTCAGGCGGAAGCTGAGTTAGATCATCTACGAAAACATCAGAGAATTCCTTAACTACCTCTAATTCCTCTAGTGGCATAACCTTCACATCCACATCTAGTACTGATGCAAGGTAGCTCTGACATCCATCTTCAAGAAATTTCACCTCCTGAATTGCAGAGATGATAGTCTTTCTAGGTCTCTTTGATCTTTCAGCTTGATAAACAAGCTCCACTCCTTCATCATCTTTCACCTTAACTTGTTTCTCAGCGCACATCACATTTGTTCGATGATCCGAAAACCAATTCTTACCCAAAATGATATCAAAATTCTGTATGTTGAATTTGATAAGCTGGGTATCAAGTTTCTTCCAATTAATCTCAACTGAACACGACCCACAGACCTCTTTCAAGTGTTCCACTGTGCCTGTAGGTGTGCTAACCACTAACTTGCATTCTAAGGTCCTCGATGGCACATCGAGTTTTCTAGTAAATCGCTTAGACACAAATGAATGCAACGCCCCGGAATCGAATAAGACATATGCAAGTATACCTGATATAGATAAGATAACTAGCATTGCATTGCATATAAGTATAACATGTTACTCAAATTTTAATTATAAGGTCTTTTGAATTAAAGTGTACCAGCTACTACTTCTATACTGACTTCAGCCTCCTCAGCAATTAGGGCATACATCCTACCCTGCGGCTGGTTTTCCTGAGTTAATGCAGGTTTATGAACAGGGGGCAGATCAGATGGGACCGCTACTGGGTATCAGTAATCATTTGTGAAGTGCTCATACAATTGACAATTAAAACATTAGTTTGGTAATTGCTAACCCAGAGTAGGAGCTCTCTGTATTGTTCCTGGTGCAACAGGAGGATGTATTATGAGTCTTAGATTAAGCTAATGAAATAACCCTAAACCTAGGATTAGTTTAGCAACTTATGAAATCCTAAATTAACTAATTCGATTAATTGAGTCTAACCTAGATGGATGATTAATGAACTTATGAAATCCTAAATTGAACTAATGGGTTTAATTGAGCCTAGCCTAGATGGATGGTTAATGAAATTATAAAATCCTAAATTGAACTAATTGGTATGATTTTTAATTTAGCCAATACTTAATGAAATAAGAGAAGGAGGGTTGGATTGGCTACCTTAATTGAATGCATTTTAATGGCCTAATGAATTTAGTTCAAAAAAATTAAACGAAAGCAATTTATGAAGCCTAATTATGCTAGTTACAATTGTTTTGATCTAAATTAGGGGACGTATTAAAGGTGATACAAAAATCCTATTTAGGCTAGTGAGATGAGATGCTTTTAACTAATTAATCTAATTAATTATCCTACATTAAATAACTAATAAGTTTATTGATTAAAATAAACAAACCACTAGAGGGAAAAACATTGGTAATTACACAAATTTAATAAATTGAATTGAATGAAGAAATCAAATGCAGTGATTTAAAAGCTAAATAAACTAAACACAATAAAATAAACAACAATTGAAATGACTAATTAAGTTAACTACGTTATTTTAATCAATCTAAATTAGTACTACACTTAATGCGAGTGAGGGTTGGAGACCAAAAGATAGAAAATAGTAGGAAATCCTGAATCCCTAATACGCACCTAATGCTACCTGCCGATTTGAGGGGCCAGCCACGCCCATACTACCCTACGTCCCACGTATGTTATGAAGAGGGAAAAAGAAAAAAAAATCATTTGAATTTTGAATCAAGGAAAAGTAAGTTGAACTAGACTACTTTGAATGGATGAGATTTGATGATCTAAGTAATCTATCTAGTTTACTTGATTAAAGCTAAATCTAGGTTCAAATACATTATTATACTTAATTAGATGGATTGAAAATATTTTAAACTAATCCTAAAAGGTGAGATGAACATATCATAAGGCCCCAAAAGGACTAATGAGATAAACATTATGCTAATTAGACTAAATCATTTTACTAACTACATTTACACAAAGCAAATTAATAAAATAAGCTATAATAAAATGGGAGTTTGATTAAACTACTAGAACAACTAAATCAAACTACATTGCAAAACAAAAGAAAAAAAAGGTGAAAAATCAAACTTTACAAGACTTAAACACATTGGGAATTTACAAAACTAAAATTTTTTAAAGAGATTCCCATGGTGAGGATTATGGGCCTTCAACAAAGTGTCTTTGCCATGGCTTGGTTAAAAACATGATAGATGCCTTACAACCCAAAGGGTTGGTCGATTCCATGGAGGTGATTAAGATTGGTTAGGTTCAGATAGAAGGAAGGAATACAAGGTAGGAAGGTTTGGATCGGATTTCATGGAGAAGTGAAGGTTGAAAAATGATGGGGGAATTTTGGTTTTCAGATTTGATAAGGGAAAAGGAAGAGAAGGTAAAAGGATGGATTTGGTCAGGTTTAGACAGGGAAGAGATAGAAGGCCAAGAGAAGGAAAAGAAGAACAAGATGGGGAAATCTGCAGGTTTTCAGCAAAGGAAGAAGAAGAAAAGAAAAGAAAAAGGAAGAAGAAGAAGAAGAAGGAAGGAAAAAAGGTGCAGGTCGTTGCAGCAGCAGGGAAGAAGAAAAAGAAAAAAGAAGAAGAAGAAGAAGAAGAAAAAGAGGGAGGAGACGGCTGCAGGAAATTGAAGCAAGAAGAGAAGGAAGAAGAAGAAGAAGAAGAAGAAAGGTGCGGCTGATTTTCTGCTATAGGGAAAAGAAGAAAGAAAGGAAGAAAAGATGGGGGAAGAGATTAGTGCTTGAGATCCTAATCTAAGGGCCTAAGATTAAAAGAACAAAAAACAATTTAAAAAAAAAAACTAAATCAAATCAAATCTACTTAAGTAAGCATGTTAAATAAAAAAAAATCAATTAAACCTAATTAATCTAAAAGAATCAATTAAACCTAAATACCTTTAATTGGACCGGAATAAATCAATTCACATCTAATAAACCGTATTGAACCAAACTGAAACTAATTAAACATAATTAATCTAAATAAATCAATTATTAATGAATTAGAAACTAATCTATTAAATTAAACTAATTCTAAATGGCTATTGGGAAAAAAGAAGAAGAAAAAAATAAATACCTTAATCTCGGCTTTAATCAAGAAACAAGGGGAGATAACCCTTGTGCTTTAAGCCCCAAAATTGAACCCAATTGGACTAAGTCTCCCGGCTTAAGGAATGATTACACATTCAAAATTTTATACTTGGAGAGATTCTTTATTTAGAGAGAGAGAATTAGCAAAAACCTTTATGGGGCCATATTACTTCTCCCAAATTTTCTTCTCCCCTTTTGGAAGAGAGGAAGGGCTATTCTTATATCCTTGGGACTTGGCACAATTCTCTCTTATTTCCGATGTGGGACTAAAAACTAGAGAGAATTGTCCAAAAAGGATTGCTTTTGGATGGATAAAGGGGTTTGGGCGCCATGTGGCACTCTTTGGTTGCTCGGAATGGAATCTGATACCGAACTTTGGAGTCAACTTTCGGGGGTCATATCTTTCAAACCGTTTGTCGGAATTCGACGTGTAATATGTCGTTAGAAAGCTTAGTCCAAGCACTATCCAATGATGTGAGACATGATTGTAGTCTTGACCAAAAACCTTTACAAAAATATGCATAAAGTAGGGACCCGGATCATATAATGAAAGAGAGAATCGGGCGTCAATTCGCATAGTTCTCGCATCAAAGTGTAATGTCCGACTTGAGGGGACAAACAACAATAATCCACAACATCAAATTATAATTTTTGAAAACATTTCTCTTGAAAGTTTATGGAAAAAAATGGTCATTTTCTAAGTTTGAAAATTCTCCAAGTCTAAAATATCCAACATGTAATTCTTCATATTATCATCATTGCCGGGGGGTGACAAAATTCAGTGTCTACAGCTTCTACCAAAGAACAGATGAATAGGACGTCTACCAAAGAACAGAAGAATAGCTGCACCTAGAGACTAGATGAATAGGACGTCTCTCAAGGAACAGATTAACTGGATGCCTCCCAAGGAACATATGAACAGGATGCCTCTCAAGGAAAATATGAAAAGGAAAGCTAAGACCAGATGAACAAGACACCACCCAAGGAACAGATGGACAAAAAGGCTCCTAGAGGCCAGACGAACAGGAAGGCAAGTAAGCAATCGCGAGACATGAACACACAGGGAGACCACATAATGAACAACCATACTTAGCCTCTGAGTGAAACCCCCTAAGTCGAGTTGAACATTGAGACAAAGGTTTAGAGCTTGGCTAAATAGTAGACCCCAGTTGCTTAGCCGAGAAGTAATCATAAGATTAGTTATAGATTTCCCAATTATGTGATTGCAAAGCAACCACGAGTCAGTTATTGATAACTTGACGGATGGAAGCCCTACCAACTGATGTACGAAGGAAGCCACCAACCTAAAAGGTATATGGAGGAAAAGACTTGTCGACCATTAAGATCTCAATGAATATGTACAAAGCCCACGAATCAATCACTAAGATCAGATGCATAGGGGTAGGAGTCCACCAACCATCATGGCCCCAATAAGCACGCAAGAGTCCGCCATACCGACCGAGGTGACACCCTCGGGAAAAGGCCTTCGGAGCTAAGGATGGGAGCACTATAAAAGAAAACGGTCCTAAAGAAGAAAGGTATACAATCTTGAATCCTTAAAGCCTGACTGTTCCTTCTTCTTCTAGCAATCCTAACTTAAGGTTCGGAGAGCCTACCCAGAAATTGGCTCCAGGGTTAGTTCTTCATCTTTGACCTGTAGGTACCTTAGGAGGAAATACCGAAAGTTCTTCTTCCTCTTCCCTTAAGAACTTCCCAGGACCAAGTGACTCTGGCCCAGATATTCATGGTATTCATCATGTTTGGAAGATAAAACCTTCAATACGTCCTATGGGACAATCCTCAGAAATTTCTCCAGCAGAAGCAGCTCTAATTGGCAAGTAGAAAATGCTACTATCCAAAACCAGTACCTTGAAAGAATTCTGGCCCAAACACAACAAACCCATGGCACTTTGACTCATCATGATCATCTTTTACAGTCTCTACGATGAGAAATTGATCAAGTACATGCA
Organism: Macadamia tetraphylla; assembly: GCA_022985045.1. Classification (NCBI taxonomy): domain Eukaryota; kingdom Viridiplantae; phylum Streptophyta; class Magnoliopsida; order Proteales; family Proteaceae; genus Macadamia; species Macadamia tetraphylla. The sequence goes on from CM040968.1 coordinate 39,034,166, forward strand.
GAACTTGCTGGAATAACTTCTAGTGTCACAGATACCACTGCTACTTTTGCCCTTATTGGACAGAAAGAAAAGCATCTCCGATATCTTGAAGCTCAACTTCAGAGCTTACAACGATCACAACCTCCTTCTTCTGCAACAAGTAGATAGCAACCACTTCTAGTTACAGTTCCAAGCTTCATTCCACAAGATCCTTTTGCTATGTATGCCTCTCTTGATCCTCCAGTTGTCTCTTCTCCAAGAACTTTTCTCACTGAAGCACTCAAAGAACTCCAAACACAACAACGTTCTCTTCCTAAAAGAACAAGAGCAACTAGAGGTCATGCCCATGGTAGAATTCCTCTAGCTTGGACATCTACTGCCGCATTAATGGATCTCATTGATGATTATAAAGAAGAATTTGTAGATGTCCTACCATCACCTCTCCCTTTTTACACCCTATCCTACTCCCGTCTTTTACCCAGCACCGCCACCTCCGACGCTAGTACCACCACCTATTCCTTAGACCGCCCCTCCACCATCTACCCCTGTAACTACTCAACCTCCTAACTCTATCCATATCATCATCACTCCCTCAGAGAATGCTTTATCTGAGTACCTTACAAACCTTACAATTACTGATCCTCTTTCTTCATTCATGAATGATGGTCCTCGTCCTACTGCTCTTCATGTTTCTGAAATGGATGATGACCCTGAAATTCATAATCCTGAGGATCCACCTAGACCAAACCCTGTTCCACCCACACCTCATACCCCGTATCAAAATCAGGACCCCAAACAATTTTTCACCTTAGATGATATACTTATTCCTAAATGGGCATTAAGAATTGCAGATTTTCACATAGGGATCAATGCAGAATTACTTCATGAAGGACCCTCCACTGTCACAGTCTTGTCCAAATTTGTTGCAAGACTCCCAGGACAGGGAATGGTATTTAGCTCTTGGCCCTTATAGACAACTTCAACTTGTCCAGCTCACAGAGAGCCAGTTTATTACCACTCTCTATCAAGAGTTTCTCGGCCTAGTTTCAAATGATTTATCAAAGGCCCATGATGAATTCCTTCAGATGAAGTGTTGTTCTCTGAACAGATCAGATCTTGATAAACATTTTTCAAGAATGACTGATCGTTTCCATAAGATTGGTCGTATTGATGATGAAAATCTTAAACAAGTGTTTTTGAATTCTCTTCCAGAACCTCTTGGCGCAGACACACAGCAGTTTGTGAGGAACCAGAACATTTTATTAGCTTCATGTACTATTGGTTCTCTCTACAGCTATGCTCTTACTGCCCTTAACAAACTCTGCAACATCAAAAAAGTCTAGAAGGACTTGCAAGATAGATCTGATAAGGTCTCCTCTGCTTGTGATACTTCTTATCTCAAGATCAAGTGCAAAGGTGACAAGTCTTGTGATTGTTCCATCAAGAAGTCCTCTCATCACAGAAAGTTTCCACCTTTCTCTCAACATCAGAATTGGAAACCTAAAAAGAAGTTCTCCTTCAAATCTCCAAAGTTTAAGAAAAAATGGAGATTTCTTCGAAGAAAGCAATTCAGAGGAAAGAACAAGTCCACTTCTTGCTATGTTTGTGGAAAAGAAGGACATTTTGCCAAAAACTGTCCCCTGTCTCGCAAGAAAGACAAGGTCATGCATATTTTATCTTCTCTTCAGCATGAAGATCTTCAAGATGCAGACCTAGAATCCTTGTATTCCCTTGATGAATCACCCACTATCTCTCCCTTTTTGCCATTGATTTCCCAGTAACAGACTCAGACCCAGAGTCTTCTCTCTCAGAGTCCGAGGAATCTGATCCCCTCTATCAAATAATTCCTTTTATCTCCCCTTCCCATACCAACCTACAACCTTCTCCTCTCCCATGCCAAGCAGTTTCTCTCCCTCATGTCTCGGTTCAATTAATCCCTGAACCTTATGCCAAACCCATTAAAATCATAGCTTTCCTAGGCACAGGAGCCGCTACCACCATTATGAATCCAAAAGTTCTTTCCAAATCCCTTTGGAAGACCTAGGAACCCCCTTTACCATTTCTTGCAGCTAATGGTGGAATTTTTCATATCAACCTAGTGTCTACACATCTTGTTAAAATCCAACTTCTCCCTACCCTGTCTTTCACCCATACTGTTCTAGGAACCCATTTTTCAGGAAAATACCTTATCATAGGTTTTGACATCCTCAGCCATCTCCCCTTCCGTTGGACTCCCAATGGCCTTGTGTATAAACAACAACTTCTTCCGTGGTCTCCTATTTCTAACCTCTTTTTTGTAGGTTCATCTCTGTTTGAAGAAATCAAAGCACACATCATTTCTACATCATGTGCAGAATCTCATACAGAATTTCTCACAAAATGTTTACATCCTTTATGGAAAAACCCTGACTTCTTCATTACTCTCCCTTTCAAGAAGAATGAGGATGTCAACCCAACAAAAACCAGCCATCCAGGTATGAATCCGAAACATCTTTCTTTGGCAATTCAAGAGATCTAGCAATTACAAACTCAAGGTCTTCTAGAATCAACCCTCTCTCCATGGGCATGCCAAGCATTTTATGTCAACAAATGGGCAGAACAAGTTCGTGGAAAATTAAGAATGGTAATTAATTATCGGCCTTTAAATTTCTTTCTGGCTGATGATAAGTTTCCACTTCCAACTTGCCCGGCTTTACTCCTCCAGTTGGCCCATGCCAATATCTTCTCCAAGTTTGATCTCAAAGCAGGTTTTTGGTAGCTTGGGATAGTCCTAGAAGATAGACCAAAGATAGCTTTTTGTGTTCCAGGATACCATATGCAATGGATAGTGTGCCTTTTGGTTTAAAGACAGCCCCATCAATCTTCCAAAGAGCCATGATGAAAATCTTTACTCCCATCCAAGACCATGATCTTATATATATTGATGATATTCTCTTCTTCTCTAAAGATGAGATAGATCATCTTCAACTTCTTCGACAATTTCATCAAATTGTTCAAAATTATAGTCTTATGCTCTCTCTTAAGAAGATGCAAATTGGCGTCTCTACCATTGATTTTCTTGGAGTGACCATCTCAACAGGACAATATCACCTTCAGCCACATATTGCAACTTCATTGCAATTATTTCCAGATGACCCTCTGACAAAAATTCAAGTTCAACAATTTCTTGGGATAGTCAACTACATGACAAAGTTCCTTCCTCAGTAGATCAAGCATACCTCCCTGTTCACCAACTTTTATGTAAAAAAGCTCCTCCTTGGTCTTCTGAACCCACTACAGCAATTCAAGCTCTGAAGAAACTCTCTGAGAATCTCCCCACTCTCTAGATTCCTTCCACTGGAAAAAGAGTGTTACAAACATATGCAAGTGACACTCACTGGGGTGCCGTTCTTCTTAAAGAACAGAATCTAGCCACCAAAAGGATTGTTTGTAGTTATAAGAGTGGTTCTTTCAAGCCTTCTAAAGCTTATTATCATTCTACCTTTAAAGAAATCGTAGCAGTCAAGCGTGACATAGAAAAATTTCAATTCCATCTTATTGGTCACAAGTTCCTCTTCGAACTCGACATGTCAAGCTTTTCCCGCTTGCTTGAATTTCTGCAGAAGATCCTTCCCCATACACAGCTTCTGCGATGGGCTCAGTGGTTCTCCCAATAGTCATTTGATGTCAAACACATCAAAGGAAAAGAAAATGTTTTGGCAGATTTCCTCTCCCGACCTACCTCAACTTTTGCTGTGATACCCCTATTTTTCCTTATAACACCTGGAGCCTCTACCTCTCAATCTCAAATTTCCACCACTGTGACATAACCTCTGTTGTTCCCTCCCACCAGGCCTTTCCCCAGAAATCCTACAAGAATTAACCCAAAGAAGAGTCATCTCCTATAATAAAACTACGGCTATTCAACTCCTCAAAGTTACCCTCCGCTGTGAAGGAATAGTCCTACCAGGTAGCTCTTTCCACCCTGACTACCCATTCCTTACCCTTTTCTCCTTTACTACCCTCTATGAACTTCAAGACCTTCCTCTTATTTATAAATGTATCTTTTAGCACATCTGTTCAGCTTACACCATTGCTTTAAGCCCTCCTCTTAGCACTATCCATTGGTTTACTACCCATTGGATGTTTCCCAACGGAGGTGTTCCATGACCCAACCTCACAATCCTTACCTTCCTGCAACTCTTTGCTCCCATAAATCACTGGTTTAATCTCTTCTCCTCCCATCTCTCAGAAACCATGGAAGAGAACCCAAACCAACATCACATTACCATCATTTTCCATTGACCTCCTCTCATTCACCAAACCTTTGAAAATCAACAACCTTGCCATTACATTCATTACACCCTTGATTTTCATGTGTTAAACATCAAATCTTATGATCTCTTTACCAGCCGAGCCCAACACAGGACTGAATGGATATCCTTTTTACACAATATGTGTTCTATGAATGATGTCTCACCAAGTCAAGTTCCTGCCCCTCTCCTTCTTCGAATGGATACTGCATGGAACTTCATCAAACAGGCAGACTCACTGATCCATGTATTGAACAGCTGCTCGATGCCTATAATGACTAGTTAATTGAAACTGTCAGATCATATCCAGCCAGTAGCTCCGACAGCTCTGATAATTCTAATGTATAATTTTATGTTGTGGTCGGTCCCATTTATCGTCTTAGTTTATGTGTTTGGCTTATGTGATAATTATGTATTTTATTTTCTCGTGCTTTGAAAAAGCCTTTATACATGTCTAGTGTGGGGTCTAATCTAATAGTATATGGATCCAATGTTCAATGTTATTGTAAGATTCTATAAATAGAGCCTTAGGTGCTCGAAGTAATACAAGTTGGAACAAGTTTGTTTCATGAATATCTCGGTCAAGAAAATGGTATCGAGCGAATCTCCTTCCCTTCTCTCGCTAATCTCCTTCTCGGTATCACTCTGCTCGATTGAACCTCGTGCTAGCTAAAGATACGCCTAGGCCATGCCCTTTACAAGTAATCCTCGCTATGGTTCCTTCCGATGAAAAGACCCTTGAGCATGATGGGCTTTAGGCTAAAGATGCCGCTCAAAGGCCCTTTTGGCTCGGGTTGCTTTGTAGATAGGTACTATGATCGGGGGTTCTTGATCGGCCTAGGTGTGTCTTTATCTATTTCAGTTTCTCCGATGAGTGGTGATGGTTCAGATCTAGGGTAAGCCCATTATATCTTTGTTGAATTTCAATGGCTTCACCTTCTTCTTCTCTTTTTTCTTCCCCACGACGTTCTTCGTCTTCTCGTTCATCTTCTTCCTCTTCCTTAGATTACCTTTATGAACTTTCTTATGTCCCTGATGACCAGGTTATCCCTGCTACCCCTACACCACTTCTTAATCCGTACACTATCTTCTCAAGGACTCCAACTCCTTCAAATGGACAGCTCTTCTTAAACCGAAGAAGACTCCACCTCTGAAAGAATTGGTTCAGGCTTCTCGCTTATCAATTCTAGGTCCCTGCTACTGAAAAGGAACAATTATTCACCCTTGAGATACCTTTGGAGTTAATTCCCCAGTGGATCCAACAAGGTTACACTCACCTCCATCTTAGAGCCATCAAATTTGCTCTCTCCTTCTATGGCAGAAAAGGACTTCCAGTGGTTTTTCGGATAGCCCTTCTAGACAGTCGGTTTTTATGGTATCAACATGTCAGAATTTCATCGCTCGCACAACTCTAAATGCTGGAACAGTGTTTTTAACTCTGTATCCTAATTTTAACATCCCACTGTCAGATCCTCTTCTCCCTACTGCCCTTAAATTCCAGATCCACATTACTGGTGCTCCTCAGAACGCTATTGCTCAAGCTGCTATTGTACATTACCAGATGGCCTATCGACTACAAAATCATGCTTTTGATCTCCTTACTGGCCATATAGAAGATGCTTTGTTTATAACAATGGACTCTAACCAAGTCCCTTGTTGTACCTATGCCCCACGACAGATTTCTCGCGACGAACTCCTTCGTCTCCTCCCCTCTTCTTGGGTTACAGCCTATAAATAACAAGTTTCTAATTCTATGCAAAAAACTCCTCTAGAACCTCGTCCAATTCACGATCCGAATATATCGACACTCCAATTGTGAAGTAGAAACTGCTTTCCTCCTTCAAAACCTCAAACCCGTTCTTCTCCTTTTCCAACCTCTTTTGGTATGATCCAAGAAAACATTCCTATCCAATCTTTTGATTCAAAAGGTGACACAATCTATTTCTTCCAAGATCCCATCACTGGTCACAAATATTTTGACCTCTGTGACTGTGATTCTTGTTTACAAGATTCTGAGGATGAAATTCCTCTGACTTCCCCTTCTCCACGACGAAAGTCTTCCCAAAGATTTTACGAGAATGATATGAATCAGAGACTCCTCGGGTCCCTCAAGGATGAATTCAAATACTCTTTCTTTGTCAAGTATGGAAATACTAAGGTTACACCTCCAGCCTTTCCCTCTACTTACAAACCACCACCAAAACCAGATTTTCTCCTCCGGTTATTCCTCCCTATTGTATGTACACTCCAGGTTCTTTTTCCTCCTCTTCCCTTAAGAACTACCCAGGACCAAGTGACTCTGGCCTAGATATTCATGGTACTCGTCATGTTTAGAAGATAAAACCTCCAATACGTTCTACGGGACAATCCTCAGAAATTTCTCCAAAGCGTTTGAATTGGCAGCGAAAATGCTACTATCTAAAACCAGTACCTTGAAAGAATTCTGGCCCAAACACAGCAAACCCATGGCACTTTGACTCATCATGATCATCTTTTATAGTCTCTACGACGAGAAATTGATCAAGTACATGTAGAACTTGCTGGAATAGCTTCTAGTGTCGCAGATACCACTGTTACTTTTACCCTTATTGGACAGAAAGAAAATCATCTCCGATATCTTGAAGCTTAACGTCAGAGCTTATAGCGATCACATCCTCCTTCTTCTGCAACAAGTAGACAGCTACCACTTCCAGTTACAGTTCCAAGCTTCATTCCACAAGATCCTTTTGCTATGTATGCCTCTCTTGCTCCTCCAGTTGTCTCTTCTCCAAGAACTTTTCCCATTGAAGCACTCAAAGAACTTCAAAGACAACAGCGTTCTCTTCCTAAAAGAACAAGAGCAACTAGAGATCGTGCTCGTGGTAGAATTCCTCCAGCTTGGACATCTACTGCCGCATTAATGGATCTCAGTGATGATTATGAAGAAGAATTTACGGATGCCCTACCAGCACCTCCTCCTTTTACACCCTATCCTATGCCCGTCTCTTACCCAAAGACTGCCACCTCCTAGCTAGTACCACCACCTATTCCTTAGACCGCCCCTCCACCATCTACCCCTGTAACTACTCAACCTTCTAACTCTATCCATACCATCATCACTCCCTCAGAGAATGCTTTATCTGAGTACTATACAAACCTTACCATTATTGATCCTCTTCCTTCATTCATGAATGATGGTCCTCATCCTACTGCTCCTTATGTTTCTGAAATGGATGATGACCCTGAGATTCATAATCCTGAGGATCCACCTAGACCGAACCCTGTTCCACCCACACCTTATACCCCGTATCAAAATCAGGATCCCAAACTGTTTTTCACCCTGGATGATATCCCTATACCTAAATGGGCATCAAGAATTACAGATTTTCACGCATGGATCAATGCAGAATTACTTCATGAAGGAGCCTCCACTATCACAGTCTTATCCAAATTTGTTGCAAGACTCCAAGAAAACTCGTGGAATGGTATTTAGCTCTTGGCCCTAAGACAACTTCAACTTGTCCATTTTACAGAGAGCCGCTTATTACCACTCTTATCAAGAGTTTCGCCCAGCTTCAAATGATTTATCAAAGGCCCGTGATGAATTCCTTCGATGAAGTATTGTTCTCTAATGATCAGATCTTGATAAACATTTTTGAGAATGACTGATCGTTTAATAAGATTGGTGGTATTGATGATGAAAATCTTAAACAAGTGTTTTGAATTCTCTTCCAAAATCTTTTGGGTGCAGCATTAATAACAGTTTTGAGGAACCGTAACATTTCATTAGCTTCATGTATTATTGGTTCTTTTCGACTATGCTCTTACCGCCTTAACAAACTCTCGAACATCAAAAATCTAGAAGGACTTGCAAGATAGATCTGATAAGGTCTCCTCTGCCTGTGATACTTCTTATCTTAAGATCAAGTGTAAAGGTGACAAGTCTTGTGATTGTTCCATCAAGAAGTCCTCTCATCACAGAAAGTTTCCAACTTTCTCTCAGCAATAGAAATGGAAACCTAAAAAGAAGTTCTCCTTCAGATCTCCAAAGTTCAAGAAAAAAATGGTGATTTCCTCGAAGAAAGCAATTCAAAGAAAAGAACAAGTCCACTTCTTGTTATGTTTGTGGAAAATAAGGACATTTTGCCAAAAACTGTCCCCTGTCTCGTAAGATTGACAAGGTCATGTATATGTTATCTTCTCTTCAGCATGAAGATCTTCAAGATGCAGACCTAAAATCATTGTATTCCCTTGATGAATCACCCATGATCTCCCTTTTGCCATTGATTTCCCAAGAATAATCGCACCTGAGTGTTCTCTCTCTGAGTCCAAGGAATCTGATCTCCTCTACCAAATAATTGCTATGCATTCAATGGGAGGCTACCTATTGGATGAAATAAAAAAATAAAAAAATAAAAAATTATTGCTAGTATATGTATGGAGTAGAGATGTAAAAGGATCGATGTGATCCTTTGATCGGATACGAATATCCCTAAAATGATATTGATGTGAATATAATCCAGATTTTTGACTATCGGTATATATTCTCAACTTGAAACGATAGTTTAAAATCTAAGTTCTCGACTCGACTAGCCCTTCAAAACTTGTGATTCAAGTGAGTCAACCTGGTTAGGTTGATTCAATTTTTTTTCCTTGTTAAATAAAAAAAAAAGAAGGTTATTTAGTTCCATGGTCTAATACAAGGAGGGTGAAAATAACTGTCCCACTCCTTTTGAATGAAAAATTCCACCCATTGAATGCCCAAGTCCATGCAGTTGAATTAAATTGTAACAAACAAATTTGTAGATTTTTAGAGTGTGCGTGAGTAAAGAGATCACCTTTACCAAGATCCCACCCTATTAACTACTCTTTTAATGATTTTTATTTTCTTGGTAAAGGTCATCTCTTTCCACCCCTTAAAGGAAAAAGCCCACCCTATTAACTCCTCTTTACCTAGTTAGTTACTCCTCTTTACTCAGTTTCTTGGAGGGAACCAACTGCCTCTTTGATTTTACCAAGAAAAAAATTTAAAAAATCAAACTCAAATCTTATATATAGTTGAATTAAATTGCCACAAACATAAACATCAATTCAATTATATGTTGAACCAGGCATATTGAACTGCATAGTATTACTTAAAAACATCTTGAACCATTTCGACTCAAGATATTTGAACCATTCATCTAATTCCAGTGGGTTATTTTAGAATCCTATTTTCTAAAAGGTGATATATATATATATATATGTATATATATTTTTTTTCATTAAACAAGATACCTTTTCATGGTAATTAGATTTATATTCAATGAAAATAATTGATAACCAAATCTTAATGTTAAGTATATACTAAAGATATTAGTTGTATTTTTAGTAGCAGGCTAGTGGTTTTGGATTCAAGTAGGGAAACAATTTCTCTATGAAGAAAGGATAAAACTACATGCACTATGACCCTCCCCAGACCCTGCAGTGGCGAGAGTCTCATGCACTGGCTATGCCCTTTATTAATTGTTTTTTTAATAAGGAATATGTTTAATGAATTATAGGAGAAATTTTCCTACGAAAAAGCATGGCCATGTGCTAGTTGGAGATCAATGAAAATGCATTAAAAAGCGTCAATGCGAGAGAAATTTGTGCCTTTGATTAAGGGTGGGGTGATCATTCCACCCAACCAGACATGTTCAATTTACTATTTAGGTCAAATTTTAATTTAATACATTGGAACATACAAATTGGTCTGAGCACTTTAGTATCGCATGGGAATTAAGAAGACTTTAGTTTTGAATCGATTCCTTATCTGTATAAAAGTAAAGACTCTAATCCTGCTAAGATGTGCTTATAAAACTCGTAGTTGTAATACCCCCTCTTAAAAAAAATTTGAA
>CM040968.1:39044394-39077196 GCA_022985045.1 Macadamia tetraphylla
ACCATCTACCCGTAACTACTCAACCTCCTAACTCTATCCATATCATCATCACTCCCTCAGAGAATGCTTTATCTGAGTACCTTACATACCTTACAATTACTGATCCTCTTCCTTCATTCATGAATGATGGTCCTCGTCCTACTGCTCTTCATGTTTCTGAAATGGATGATGACCCTGAAATTCATAATCCTGAGGATCCACCTAGACCAAACCCTGTTCCACCCACACCTTATACTCCGTATCAAAACCAGAACCCCAAACAAATTTTCACCTTAGATGATATACTTATTCCTAAATGGGCATCAAGAATTGTAGATTTTCACATAGGGATCAATGCAGAATTACTTCATGAAGGAGCCTCCACTGTCACAGTCTTGTCCAAATTTGTTGCAAGACTCCAAGGACAGGGAATGGTATTTAGCTCTTGGCCCTTATAGACAATTTCAACTTGTCCAGCTCATAGAGAGCCAGTTTATTACCACTCTCTATCAAGAGTTTCTCGGCCTAGTTTCAAATGATTTATCAAAGGCCCATGATGAATTCCTTCAGATGAAGTGTTGTTCTCTGAACAGATCAGATCTTGATAAACATTTTTCAAGAATGACTGATCGTTTCCATAAGATTGGTCGTATTGATGATGAAAATCTTAAACAAGTGTTTTTGAATTCTCTTCCAGAACCTCTTGGCGCAGACACACAGCAGTTTGTGAGGAACCAGAACATTTTATTAGCTTCATGTACTATTGGTTCTCTCTACAGCTATGCTCTTACTGCCCTTAACAAACTCTGCAACATCAAAAAAGTCTAGAAGGACTTGCAAGATAGATCGATAAGGTCTCCCCCTGTGATACTTCTTATCTCAAGATCAAGTGCAAAGGTGACAAGTCTTGTGATTGTTCCATCAAGAAGTCCTCTCATCACAAAAGTTTCCACCTTTCTCTCAAACTCAATGGAAACCTAAAAAAAAGTTCTCCTCAAATCTCCAAAGTTCAAGAAAAATGGAGATTTCTTGAAGAAAGCAATTGGAGGAAAAAACAAGTCCACTTCTTGCTATGTTTGTGGAAAAGAAGGACATTTTGCCAAAAAGCTCCCTTCCCATAAGAAAGACAAGGTCATGCATATTTTATCTTCTCTTGACATGAAGATCTTCAAGATTTGGGCCTAGAATCCTTTATTCCTTGATGAATCACCCACGATCTCTCCTTTTTGCCATTGATTTCCCGATGAGACTCGGGCCGAGTCTTCTCTCTCGAGTCAGGAATCTGATCCCTCTATCAAATAATTCCTTTTATCTCCCCTTCCCATACCAACCTACAACCTTCTCCTCTCCCATGCCAAGCAGTTTCTCTCCCTCATGTCTCGGTTCAATTAACCCCTGAACCTTATGCCAAACCCATTAAAATCATAGCTTTCCTAGACATAGGAGCCGCTACCACCATTATGAATCCAAAAGTTCTTTCCAAATCCCTTTGGAAGACCCAGGAACCTCCTTTACCATTTCTTGCAGATAATGGTGAAATTTTTCATATCAACCTAGTGTCTACACATCTTGTTAAAATCCCAAATTCTCCTACCTCTCTTTCACCCATCTTTCTAGGAACCCATTTTTAGGGAAAAAACCTTATCATAGGTTTTTGGGGTCCTCACCATCTCCCCTCGTTGGACTCCCAATGGCCTTGTGTATAAACAACAACTTCTTCCGTGGTCTCCTATTTCTAACCTCTTTTTTGTAGGTTCATCTCTGTTTGAAGAAATCAAAGCACACATCATTTCTACATCATGTGTAGAATCTCATACAGAATTTCTCACAAAATGTTTACATCCTTTATGGCAAAACCCTGACTTCTTCATTACTCTCCCTTTCAAGAAGAATGAGGATGTCAACCCAACAAAAACCAGCCATCCAGGTATGAATCTGAAACATCTTTCTTTGGCAATTCAAGAGATCCAGCAATTACAAAAGGTCTTCTAGAACCAACCCTCTCTCTATGGGCATGCCAAGCATTTTATGTCAACAAATGGGCAGAACAAGTTCATGGAAAATTAAGAATGGTAATTAATTATCGGCCTTTAAATTTCTTTCTGGCTGATGATAAGTTTCCACTTCCAACTTGCCCAGCTTTACTCCTCCAGTTGGCCCATGCCAATATCTTCTCCAAGTTTGATCTCAAAGCAGGTTTTTGGTAGCTTGGGATAGTCCCAGAAGATAGACCAAAGATAGCTTTTTGTGTTCCAGGATACCATATGCAATGGACAGTGTGCCTTTTGGTTTAAAGACAGCCCCATCAATCTTCCAAAGAGCCATGATGAAAATCTTTACTCCCATCCAAGACCATGATCTTATATATATTGATGATATTCTCTTCTTCTCTAAAGATGAGATAGATCATCTTCAACTTCTTCGACAATTTCATCAAATTGTTCAAAATTATAGTCTTATGCTCTCTCTTAAGAAGATGCAAATTGGCGTCTCTACCATTGATTTTCTTGGAGTGACCATCTCAACAGGACAATATCACCTTCAGCCACATATTGCAACTTCATTGCAATTATTTCCAGATGGCCCTCTAACAAAAATTCAAGTTCAACAATTTCTTAGGATAGTCAACTACATGACAGAGTTCCTTCCTCAGTAGATCAAGCATACCTCCCTGCTTCACCAACTTTTATGTAAAAAAGCTCCTCCTTGGTCTTAAACCCACTACAAAATTTAAGCTCAAGAAACTCTCGAGAATCTCCCCCCTCTCTAGATCCCTTCCACTGGAAAAAGAGTGTTACAAACATATGCAAGTGACACTCACTGGGGTGCCGTTCTTCTTAAAGAACAGAATCTAGCCACCAAAAGGATTGTTTGTGGTTATAAGAGTGGTTCTTTCAAGCCTTCTGAAGCTTATTATCATTCTACCTTTAAAGAAATCCTAGCAGTCAAGCGTGACATAGAAAAATTTCAATTCCATCTTATTGGTCACAAGTTCCTCGTCGAACTCGACATGTCAAGCTTTTCCCGCATGCTTGAATTTCGGCAGAAGATCCTTCCCCATACACAGCTTCTGCGATGGGCTCAGTGGTTCTCCCAATAGTCATTTGATGTCAAACACATCAAAGGAAAAGAAAATGTTTTGGCAGATTTCCTCTCCCGACCTACCTCAACTTTTGCTGTGATACCCCTATTTTTCCCTATAACACCTGGAGCCTCTACCTCTCAATCTCAGCCTCCACCACCAGGACATAACCTCTGTTGTTCCCTCCCACCAGGCCTTTCCCCAGAAATCCTACAAGAATTAACCCAAAGAAGAGTCATCTCCTATAATAAAACTACAGCTATTCAACTCCTCAAAGTTACCCTCCGCTGTGAAGGAATAGTCCTACCAGGTAGCTCTTTCCACCCTGACTATCCATTCCTTACCCTTTTCTCCTTTACTACCCTCTATAAACTTCAAGACCTTCCTCTTATTTATAAATGTATCTTTTAGCACCTCTGTTCAGCTTACACCATTGCTATAAGCCCTCCTCTTAGCACTATCCATTGGTTTACTACCCATTGGATGTTTCCCAACGGAGGTGTTCCATGACCCAACCTCACAATCCTTACCTTCCTGCAACTCTTTGCTCCCATAAATCACTGGTTTAATCTCTTCTCCTCCCATCTCTCAGAAACCATGGAAGAGAACCCAAACCAACATCACATTACCATCATTTTCCATCGACCTCCTCTCATTCACCAAACCTTTGAAAATCAACAACCTTGCCATTAATTCATTACCCCGATTTTCATGTGTTAAACATCAAATCTTATGATCTCTTTACCCGGGGGCCCAACACGGGGTGAATGGATATCCTTTTACACACTATGTGTTCTTGAATGATGTCTCACCAAGTCAAGTTCCTGCCCCCCTCCTTCTTGAATGGATCTTTAGGAACTTCATCAAGAAGGGAACTCAGATCCACGTATTGAGCAATTTGCTCGGCCTATAATGACTAGTTAATTAAAGCTGTCGGATCATATCCGACCCCATGGGTCCGCTCGATAATTCTAATGTATAATTTTATGTTGTGGTCGGTCCCATTTATCGTCTTAGTTTATGTGTTTGGCTTATGTGATAATTATGTATTTTATTTTCTCGTGCTTTGAAAAAGCCTTTGTACATGTCTAGTGTGGGGTCTAATCCAATAGTATATAGATCCAATGTTCAATATTATTGTAAGATTCTATAAATAGAGCCTTAGGTGCTCGAAGTAATACAAGTTGGAACAAGTTTGTTTCATGAATATCTGTGTCAGTAAAAATGGTATCAGAGCCAGTAATCTCCTTCCCCTTCTCTGGCTAATCTCCTTCTCTGGGTATCACTCTCGTTCGGATTGAACCTGTGCTAGCTAAAGATACAGTCTAGGCCATGCCCTTTTACAAGTAATCCCTGCTTATGGTTCCTTCTGACAGAAAAGACCCTTGAGCATGATGGGCTTTCAAGCTAAAGATGCCGTTCAGTGCCCTTTTTGGCTCGGGTTGCTTTGTAGATAGGTACTATGATCAGGGGGTTCTTGATCGGCCTAGGTGTGTCTTTATCTATTTCAGTTTCTCCGATGAGTGGTGATGGTTCAGATCTAGGGTAAGCCCATTATATCTTTGTTGAATTTCAATGGCTTCACCTTCTTCTTCTCTTTTTTCTTCCCCACGACGTTCTTCGTCTTCTCGTTCATCTTCTTCCTCTTCCTTAGATTACCTTTATGAACTTTCTTATGTCCCTGATGACCAGGTTATCCCTGCTACCCCTACACCACTTCTTAATCCGTACACTATCTTCTCAAGGACTCCAACTCCTTCAAATGGACAGCTCTTCTTAAGAAGAAGACTCCACCTCGAAAAATTGGTTGACTTCGCTTTAGTCAATTCCAGGTCCCTGCTACTGAAAAGGAACAATTATTCACCCTTGAGATACCTTTGGAGTTAATTCCCCAGTGGATCCAACAAGGTTACACTCACCTCCATCTTAGAGCCATCAAATTTGCTCTCTCCTTCTATGGCAGAAAAGGACTTCCAGTGGTTTTTCAGATAGCCCTTCTAGACAGTCGGTTTTTATGGTATCAACATGCTGTAATTTCTACTGTTCAGACAACTCTAAATGCTGGAACAATGTTTTTAACTCTGTACCCTAATTTTAACATCCCACTGTCAGATCCTCTTCTCCCTACTGCCCTTAAATTCCAGATCCACATTACTGGTGCTCCTCAGAACGCTATTGCTCAAGCTGCTATTGTACATTACCAGATGGCCTATCGACTACAAAATCATGCTTTTGATCTCCTTACTAGCCATATAGAAGATGCTTTGTTTATAACAATGGACTCTAACCAAGTCCCTTACTGTACCTATGCCCCACGATAGATTTCTCGTGATGAACTCCTTCGTCTCCTCCCCTCTTCTTGGGTTACAGCCTATAAATAACAAGTTTCTAATTCTATGCAACAAACTCCTCTAGAACCTGTCCAGTCCACAGATCCAGAACATATCAGACACTCCAATTGTGAAGTAGAAATCCGTTTTCCTCCTTCAAAACCTCAAACCCGTTCTTCTCCTTTTCCAACCTCTTTTGGTATGATCCAAGAAAACATTCCTACCCAATCTTTTGATTCAAAAGGTGACACAATCTATTTCTTCCAAGATCCCATCACTGGTCACAAATATTTTGACCTCTGTGACTGTGATTCTTGTTTACAAGATTCTGAGGATGAAATTCCTCTGACTTCCCCTTCTCCACGACGAAAGCCTTCCCAACAGATTTTACGAGAATGATATGAATCAGGAGACTCCTCTGTCGGTCCCCTCAGTGATGAATTCAAATACTCTTTCTTTGTCAAGTATGAAAATACTAAGGTTACACCTTCAGCATTTCCCTCTACTTACAAACCACCACCAAAACCAGATTTTTCTCCTCTGGTTATTCCTCCCTGTTGTATGTACACTCCAGGTTCTTCTTCCTCCTCTTCCCTTAAGAACTACCCAGGACCAAGTGACTCTGGCCCAGATATTCTTGGTACTCATCATGTTTAGAAGATAAAACCTCCAATACGTTCTACGGGACAATCCTCAGAAATTTCTCTAGCAGAAGCAGCTTTGAATTGGCAAGCAGAAAATGCTACTATCTAAAACCAGTACCTTGAAAGAATTCTGGTCCAAACACAGCAAACCCATGGCATTTTGACTCATCATGATCATCTTTTATAGTCTCTACGACGAGAAATTGATCAAGTACATGTAGAACTTGCTGGAATAGCTTCTAGTGTCGTAGATACCACTGTTACTTTTACCCTTATTGGACAAAAAGAAAAGCATCTCCGATATCTTGAAGCTTAACCCGGGGCTTCTGACGATCCTGACCTCCTTCTTACGCAACAAGTAGACGGCTACCACTTCGATTCTGATTCCAAGCTTCATTCCACAAGATCCTTTTGCTATGTATGCCTCTCTTGCTCCTCCGGTTGTCTCTTCTCTAAGAACTTTTCCCCTTTGAAGCACTCAAAGAACTTCAAAGACAACAGCGTTCTCTTCCTAAAAGAACAAGAGCAACTAGAGATCGTGCCCGTGGTAGAATTCCTCCAGCTTGGACATCTACTGCCGCATTAATGGATCTCAGTGATGATTATGAAGAAGAATTTACAGATGCCCTACCAGCACCTCCTCCTTTTACACCCTATCCTATGCCCGTCTCTTACCCAGCACCGCCACCTCCGGTGCTAGTACCACCACCTATTCCTTAGACCGCCCCTCCACCATCTACCCCTGCAACTACTCAACCTTCTAACTCTATCCATACCATCATCACTCCCTCAGAGAATGCTTTATCCAGTACTTTCAAACCTTACCATTATTGATCCTCTTCCTTCATTCATGAATGATGGTCCTCATCCTCTTGCTCCTCATGTTTCGAAATGGATGATGACCACGAGATTCATAATCACGAGGATCCACCTAGACGAACCTGTTCCACCCACCTTATACCCGTATCAAAATCGGGATCCCAAAGCTGTTTTCACCCTGGATGATATCCCTATACCTAAATGGGCATCAAGAATTACAGATTTTCACGCATGGATCAATGCAGAATTACTTCATGAAGGAGCCTCCACTATCACAGTCTTGTCCAAATTTGTTGCAAGACTCCAAGGAAAACTCAGGGAATGGTATTTAGCTCTTGGCCCTTACAGACAACTTCAACTTGTCCAGCTCACAGAGAGCCAGTTTATTACCACTCTCTATCAAGAGTTTCTCGGCCCAGTTTCAAATGATTTATCAAAGGCCCGTGATGAATTCCTTCAGATGAAGTGTTGTTCTCTGAACAGATCAGATCTTGATAAACATTTTTTGAGAATGACTGATCGTTTTAATAAGATTGGTGGTATTGATGATGAAAATCTTAAACAAGTGTTTTTGAATTCTCTTCCAAAATCTCTTGTCGCAGACACACAACAGGTTTTGAGGAACCAGAACATTTCATTAGCTTCATGTATTATTGGTTCTCTCTACAGCTTTTCTCTTACTGCCCTTGACAAACTCTGCAACATCAAAAAATCAGGAAGGACTTGCAAGATAGATCTGATAAGGTCTCCTCTGCCTGTGATACTTCTTATCTTAAGATCAAGTGTAAAGGTGACAAGTCTTGTGATTGTTCCATCAAGAAGTCCTCTCATCACAGAAAGTTTCCAACTTTCTCTCAGCAATAGAAATGGAAACCTAAAAAGAAGTTCTCCTTCAGATCTCCAAAGTTCAAGAAAAAAATGGTGATTTCCTCGAAGAAAGCAATTCAAAGAAAAGAACAAGTCCACTTCTTGTTATGTTTGTGGAAAATAAGGACATTTTGCCAAAAACTGTCCCCTGTCTCGTAAGATTGACAAGGTCATGTATATGTTATCTTCTCTTCAGCATGAAGATCTTCAAGATGCAGACCTAAAATCATTGTATTCCCTTGATGAATCACCCACAGATCTCTCCCTTTTTGCCATTGATTTCCCAGTAACAGACTCAGACCCAGAGTGTTCTCTCTCCGAGTCTAAGGAATCTGATCTCCTCTACCAAATAATTGCTATGCATTCAATGGGAGGCTACCTATTGGATGAAATAAAAAAATAAAAAAATAAAAAATTATTGCTAGTATATGTATGGAGTAGAGATGTAAATGGATCGATGTGATCCTTTGATCGGATACGAATATCCCTAAAATGATATTGATGTGAATATAATCCAGATTTTTAACTATCGGTATATATTCTCAACTTGAAACGATAGTTTAAAATCTAAGTTCTCGACTCGACTAGCCCTTCAAAACTTGTGATTCAAGTGAGTCAACTTTGGGTTTGGTTGATTCAATTTTTCCTTGTTAAATAAAAAAAAAAAGGTTATTTAGTTCCATGGTCTAATACAAGGAGGGTGAAAATAACGTCCCTCCTCTTGAATGAAAAATTCCACCCATTGAATGCCCAAGTCCATGCAGTTGAATTAAATTGTAACAAACAAATTTGGAGATTTTTAGAGTGTGCGTGAGTAAAGATCACCTTTACAAGATCCCACCCTATTAACTACTCTTTTAATGATTTTTATTTTCTTGGTAAAGGTCATCTCTTTCCACCCTTAAAGAAAAAGCCCACCCCATTAACTCCTCTTTACTCGATTAGTTACTCCTCTTTACTCGGTTTCTTGGAGGAACCAAGCGCCTCTTTGATTTTACCAAGAAAAAATTAAAAAAATCAAACTCAAATCTCATATATAGTTGAATTAAATTGCCACAAACATAAACATCAATTCAATTATATGTTGAACCAGGCATATTGAACTGCATAGTATTACTTAAAAACATCTTGAACCATTTCGACTCAAGATATTTGAACCATTCATCTAATTCCAGTGGGTTATTTTAGAATCCTATTTTCTAAAAGGTGATATATATATATATATATATATATATATATATATATATATATATTTTTTCATTAAACAAGATACCTTTTCATGGTAATTAGATTTATATTCAATGAAAATAATTGATAACCAAATCTTAATGTTAAGTATATACTAAAGATATTAGTTGTATTTTTAGTAGCAGGCTAGTGGTTTTGGATTCAAGTCGGGAAACAATTTCTCTACGAAGAAAGGATAAAACTACATGCACTATGACCCTCCCCAGACCCTGCAGTGGCGAGAGTCTCATGCACTGGCTATGCCCTTTATTAATTGTTTTTTTAATAAGGAAAATGTTTAATGAATTATAGGAGAAATTTTCCTACGAAAAAGCATGGCCATGTGCTAGTTGGAGACCAATGAAAATGCATTAAAAAGCGTCAATGCGAGAGAAATTTGTGCCTTTGATTAAGGGTGGGGTGATCATTCCACCCAACCAGACATGTTCAATTTACTATTTAGGTCAAATTTTAATTTAATACATTGGAACATACAAATTGGTCTGAGCACTTTAGTATCGCATGGGAATTAAGAAGACTTTAGTTTTGAATCGATTCCTTATCTGTATAAAAGTAAAGACTCTAATCCTGCTAAGATGTGCTTATAAAAACTCGTTAGTAGTGCTAGGTTAGAAAATTTACACCTTCTTGATGATCATGATGTAATATGATAGATTATTTTCCTTAATAGTTAATTTTCTTTTTAATCAAATTACATTGATGGTAGTGATCACGGTAAAATTGACGAATGACCTTCCTTGATTCACGGTGCTTTGGCCCACACCAGAAGAGATGCGAGGAAGAGCCGAGCTGACCCGATGGGGGACTCTCCGATGCCTAAGTCAGATCTTTCCACAGTAGATGCTCAAGAGAGCTTTTCCAGTAAGAGAAGTGAGCGATCCATCCTCTATAATGGAGGCTTACCTTGGTATTTATAGGCTGCTGATGGAGGGAGAGTGGGAGACGATTGTGAAGAGTCCTGTTCAGGTGGAGAGTCCTTGAGGGGAGTGGCTCTATGATTTTGGAAATATTCCGGGTTCCAGAGAATATTCTGAGAATATTCCCCATTGATCTCGGAGGTGTAAGTCATGAGAGGGGTGAACGCCTCTGATGAGGTGTAGTGAATAGAGTCTTACCCCCGTGATCAGGGATTATGTTCCTTGAATGTAGGAGTGGACGAGAGCACGTTTCTGAGTGCCTTGACTGTACCGAGCCGAGGTGACAACATGGCCTGATGGAGGCCGAGGTGGCAGCACGGCCTGATAGAGGCCGAGATGGTAGCACGGCTTGATGGAGGGCTGAGGTGGCAGCACGGCCTGACGGAGGCCAAGGTGGCAGCACGACCTAATGGAGGCCAAGGTGGCAGCACGGCCTGATGGAGGGCCGAGGTGGTAGCATGGTATGATGGAGGGCCGAGGTGGAAGCACGATATGATGAAGGCCGAGGTGGCAGCACGGCTGTTTGAGATTTTAAATGTAACCGTAAGCGTACTGATCAGTGTAGCTACGGGTCGAACACAAAGAGAGCAGCCACTTTATATTTTTATTTTTTTTAATAATGTGAAAGTGAACCGATTAATGATTGTGATCTAATTCTAATTACCGTCCTAAACATATGTATCTAAAATAACGTCCTAACCATTCGTCATCTAAGAATTTAAAGACGCAAGCCACGTAATTTAAAAAAAAATAAAAATAAATAAATAACTGAAAATAAACAACCGATGCAATTTAAAAAATAAATAAATAAAGGAAAAAATACTGAAATAAAAATAAAGTAAAAGAAAGGGGAGAAAGCTAAAGAGAGACTCACAAGTAGGTTTCTCTACTTAGGCCGAGGGATGCATCATAATATGAGCTTCCCTACTTGACGAAGAGTCACTCTTACAAGGGTTACTCTACGGCTTTAGGAAAGGGGACAATTAAAATAAAAACAATAAATTGATGGTTCTATGGCTAGGAGGGGCAAAGCCAACACATACACTAGCTATGAACCTTGGGGGAAAGTGATAGCAATAATTTAACGACTAAAATTAAAATCCTAAATTAAGAAAGAAAGGGTAGTCAGAAGAGGGAATGAGAGGGGGGAGAGAAGACTACTGAAGGAGCCTATGTACTTGAATCAATGCTTGAACTTGAAAGCTTGGGTGATTTGAGATACTACCAGTACTAAAAACCAGATCTGGAATAAACCAAATCTGAAATTTCTAGTACTAGAGAAAACAAATCTTGAAAAAAAAAACTGAACTTGAAAGAAAAGATGCTCCACGGCTCGTGATCTTGTCACCTAGATCTAAGCCTAGAACTATAACTTTAAAAATTACAACTCAATTGCATAAATCATAAACATAAAAGGCTGAATAAGAATAAAAGAGTGCTTGAATTAATTGACATAAAAAACTATTACAAAAGTGATTAAAGCAAAAATAGAGAAGAACTAAAACTAAAGAGTGAGAGAGGGAGAGAGAAAAGAAAACTAAGCATAAACTAGAAAATAAACTAAGGGGAATAATCAAATAGGAGGGGGGAGGAAGGGGCTTTTATAGGGCTTTTTTCTTGCCTCCTTCTTTCTACAAGTCTTCTTTAAGAAAGAAAGAAAATTAAATTAAATTAAATCTTTGTAAAAATCCTCATTCTCTGAGATATTGTGTAAGGAAAGAGAGAATCTGTTTCCATAATTAACAAATTCTATTCTTTCCTTACAATATTCACCAATATCTTGCAATCTTGATTAAATCATAAAGGAATCTTTGCATAGCATCTTCAAGATCTTGTGAGGTGGCAAGGAGAGAAAATAATCTTCAGGATTTTGTAGGAGAGAGGATGTGGTACCAATGAGTGGGTCCCACCTTTGGACTAGTTCTTGATTCACTTTAAGCACTTTCTTTTGTAGACTTGAAAACTAAAAAAAAAAAAAAGAAAAATAAAAGTAGTACTATCCAAAGTAGGGCAAAATGTACACTTATATCCATAAGATTTCACACATTATTGTGCTCATCAACGGCCTGATGGAGGGCCGACGTGGCAGCATGGCCTGATGGAGGCCGAGGAGATAGCACGGCCTGATGGAGGCCGAGGTGGCAGCACGACCTGATGGAGGCCGAGGTAATGGGTCAGTCCTATTCAGGTTTGCATACACGCTTCATCCGTGCTGAGGAAGAGGACATATTTTGCCTCATCACTAGCCCCCCGCTCTAGCAGTTCAAATCAAAGTGCTAGAGCATTTAATTCGATGCGAAACGCACTGCTCCTCTTTCTTAGCCGAGGCTGCTCAACGGTTAGAGGACGTGGTTATCGCTTGTTCAAAGGCGAAGGAGGCAAAGCTCCTTCATGGGGACGCCTACGATTCAGCCAGCCGGAGGTTTGATAAGAAAATGGCCCGAACTGAGGAGGTTTGTGCCAATAATGTCCGATTGATAATTGGAGAGCTGGATCAGGCGGTTGCTAAGCAGCTTAATGCCAATAGAACCTTAATGAAGGAGAATGATGCTCTCTAGGATGAGTTGTCTGAGCCTCAGGGCACTCGCAAGGAGGAGGAGCTCGCAGCTAGGGTTGGTGAGCTGAAAAGGTAACACCGGGCCGAGCTGGAGGTCAAAGAGGTGTTTGAACCCCTAGGCCTATCAGAAGTTGGTTGACATTAACATTGCTTCGTTTCAGGTCGGTTCGGACGATGCCATCAAGTTCATCCCGAGTAAGATGCCAGGCTACGATCTGACGGACTATGAGTAGCGTGTTCCCGTCTCTGCTACTTTGGTGCAGCTCTGCAGCTCGATCGACGTTGGTGAATAGGTGACCCGACTCGAAGGATAGCCAAGTGAAGAGCTAGGCCCATGGATTAGCCCCCCGAGATTAGCCTTGTATATATACATATATGTAGATGTCTCCTTCGGGAGTGATGTACTTTGAGGGCTTTTTCCTCTTTTTTAATGAATGGAAGATTTGTTTTGATGTCTTCATCTCTCAGCATTCTTGTGCTTCTTTCTTTATTTTTTTGTACTTCGAGCGCGACTCGAAATGAGTAACCTGTTGGAAGAATAAGGACCAGTATAGCTGTCTGGGTATGGCTCCGTTAACTAGCTGAGCTCGGAATTGATCTTTCATGTCTAGTTTATAAACTCTTGAGGTGCCAAGCCTAGGCCTAGAAATAATGGCGCCGAGCTAGAGCTTGATCTTAGAGAATTCTGAGCTTGGGCTCAGTCTGAGGGTGTCGAGCTTAGGCTCGGTCTTTTGAGGTGCCTTGTGTTAAGGTCTTGGAGTTACCGAGCCATGCTTGGGGTTTTATGCCATAATTCGTAAGGGCTTGAGGTATTGAGCCATGCTTTGGCTTGCGTGCCTTGATGTGTAAGGGCTAAAGGTGTCGAGCTAAGGATCGGGCTTACGTGCCTTAATGCGTAAGGGCTTAAGGTGTCGAGTCGGGGCTCGGGCTTGAATGCCTTAATGCGTAAGGGCTTAACATGCCGAGCCAGAGCTCGGGCTTGCATGCCTTAGTGTGTAAGGGCTTGAGGTGCCGACCTGGGGCTCGGGCTTGAATGCCTTAGTGCGTAAGGGCTTGAGGTGCCGAGCGGGGCTCAGGCTTGTGTGCCTCAATACGTAAGGGATTGATGTGCCGAGCTGAGGGCTTAGGCTTACGTGCCTTAATGCGTAATGGCTTGAGGTACCGAGTCGGGGCTCAATCTTGCATGTCTTAGTGCATAAGGGCTTGAGGTGCTGAGCCGGGGCTCGGGCTTGAGGTGCCGAGCTGGGGCTCAGGCTTGAATGCCTTAGTACGTAAGGGCTTGAGGTGCCGATCCGGGGCTAGGGCTTGAATGCCTTATGCGTAAGGGCTTGATGTGCGAGCGGGCTCGAGGCTTCGTGCTGTCACGTAGGGCTTGAGGTGCGAGGCAGGGGCTCGGGCTTACTGCTAGTGCATAAGGGCTTGATGTGCTGAGTCGGGGCTTGGGCTTGCGTGCCTTAATGTGTAAGGGCTTGAGTTACTGAGCCGGGGCTCGGGCTTGCATGCCTTAGTGCGTAAGGGCTTGATGTGCCAAGTCGGGGCTTGGGCTTGCGTGCCTTAATGCGTAAGGGCTTGAGTTACCGAGCCGGGGCTCGGGCTTACATGCCTTAGTGCGTAAGGGCTTGATGCGTCGAGCCGGGGCTTGGGCTTGGGCTTGCGTGCCTTAATGCGTAAGGGCTTGAGTTGCCAAACTAGGGTCTGGTCTTGATAGTGTCGAGCTTGAGCACGGTCTTAGATGTTGTCGAGCTGTAGCCTGTCTTTATGCCTTAGTTGTTAAGGTCTTTGTTTCCTTAGAAGAGCCAGATATTTGGGAGAAGCTTTATAGTATATTGATGTGTGGTATGCACTTGGGACAAATACATTGCTTCGAAATAGAATCTAATCCGTCGTGAATAAAATTGAACAAGAGATATGGAAGCTAAGTCTTGACAATATAAAATCTATAAGACTATCACCCAATCGATGGGATTTCAATGCAATCTACCGATAACACTGTCTACTGATAAATGTGTCTCGGCCTCGATGATTGGGACGATGGTAGCTATTCAAACGGCTCCAATTGGGAGGCTTTCATCTTGGTAATCAACAATTTCTACCCTACATGCTAGGCCCGAGCACAATTTCTTGACAGATTTTATGAAGTTGGCATAGCATTCCCGGGATTCCTTCTGGTTGGACTAGCATTCCTCGACTCCATTGTTGGTTAGGAATTTGACCATCATGTGCTTAGTGGACACGATCACCCCAAGACCATTGAGACCGATTCGGCCAGGATTACATTATAGGATGAGGCGATCTTGGCGACCATAAAAAAGACCATGGTTGTGGCTGTTTGAACTCCCTGTCCGATGGTTACAAGCAAGTCAACAACTCCCTCTAACTCTGCTGGTATGCCTGAAAATCCGTACAAGGGTCCTGGGGCTAGTTTTAAGACCCCGGTGCCAAGCCCCAATTTTATGAAGGCTTTGTATGACATGAGGTCAGCGAGGCTCCCTTATCCACTAAGACACATGGAAGGGGTGGCGGCCACTAATTGAATCACGACAGCGTCGTTGTGAGGCCAGTTCAACTCTTCCAGATCTCTGTCAGAGAACGTAATGGGTGGATCCGTTTTGAGGGCTTTGACAGGTTGTTCTGTGATGCATACGAACCACACGTGTGCTTTGGATTTTCTGACTAATTCTACCATGGGTCCACCCATGATTGTTAGGATGGCTAGACCCACGGGCTGGTTGTCATAAGTGTCAGCTTGGTTTGTGGCTGGGTCCTTGGACGGCTCGACCTTTTCTCGGCTTGGCATGGCATCATCTCTCCTTGATGAGCTCATCAACAACCACCATATTTTTGCTTCAAATACTGGTTGAGGTATCCAACCTTGATGAGCACATCAATTTCTCTTTTCAGAGACTCACAGTCTTCAATGTCATGTCCATGGTCTCGGTGGTATCGGTAATACCGATTGGGGTTCATTTCCTCTGGTTTAGCTGTCATTGGCCTGAGCCAGCGAAAGTACTTCTGATTTTGGATCTCTAAGAGCAGGTTTGTTCGGGAGCGATCAAGTTCATATCGCTCAGGTTCAGCTGTGTCAAGAGGCCGATCTGTTTTATTTTTCTTCGGCTCGCGAGAGTCGTCCATAGGTCCCAGAGTCCTTTTCTTCTCCTTCTCCGCCTGATCACCCCTGTCAGCTATTCCTCGGGCAACTAGAACTTTCTCTATGTTGGCGTATTGATTGCACCGTCACAACAGTTAGGGCATCGTTTCTGATAAGTCAAGGGCCAGAGATTGAACCAGATCAGGGTGTATTACCCCGTTACACAACGTGCTATACGCCACTCCTTCCGGTAGGTTTTTTACCTCCAGTGTCGCCTTGGTGAATCAGGCAAGGAACTCCCTTATAGTCTCCCTTGCTCCCTGCCTCATGTTCATCATGTTTTGCGTAGTTTGCTTCTGCTTCATACTTGCTTGGAAACGTGTAAGGAACGCTCTTGTCAGCTCTTCATAGCTGCAGATGGACCGTGGCTGTAAGTTCGACATCCACACTAGTGCAGCTCCTTTTAATGAGGTCGCGAAAGCTCGGCAAAGAACGGTGTCTGACCTACCATAAACCACCATGGACGAGTTGTAGTATAGCAGATGATCATAGGGATCTGTGGTGCCGTCATATCCATTGAAGACAGGTATCACGAAATTTGAGGGCAGCTCGACGTCAATTAGTTTGTCGGATAATGCATTATGGGCCAGAGTTACAGTTATGTCGACTGGGTGCCCCTGCCTCTGCATTCCCTCTATTAGCTCAGTGAGTCACTAGATGCGGCTTTCCAGGTCATCTTTTCTCTCCTCGGCTTGGTGATCTGGGGATCGACGTGCCCCTTGGCCCCTTCTGGGGCTTCTTCCTCGGCCTTGGTGACCACAAGGCTGATCCTGACCTTACCGTGGTGCACCCCTGGTAGGCCTGATGGGTGATCCCGACCCGGGTGGGGTCAATCTTGCCGAGCTGGCCTCTAGTAGTTTTCACGTTCTTCTCTATGCGGATGGGTGCCTCTACTGAGTCTTTGAGGCGACAGTTGATGTCTTCCTACCCGGGGTGGGGATCTATGAGTATCATGTGTCTCGGCTCCCGGGGATGCGCGGACGACCGCTCTCCGTTCGGGAAGGGGCGGTGTCACCCGTTCTGAACCGGACGGTGGGCGGGTTAACGAGTTAACCCTAACCTACCAGGATCATCTGATACAATACCCAACCACAGCATACACACATCTAAGATAAACATTCAAAAGTTCAGCAGAAGGCTTAATTTACCTGTAAATACCCCCAATATACTTGATACCCAAATTGTAGTATATATATAATTACCTGTGGGCCCGCAGGAATGATATTTACACAAAAAGAATAATAATTCGCATATCAAGTACACAAAAAGGGGTCAACAAAAGAATAAAAAAGTATAACCCTGCACTGCGTCAATATTGCGGTCCCGCAACACAGCCCTAGCACGCGTAATCCATGTCGTGCTCGCACTCCTCGGGGACCCACCAATCCTCATCGGGGAACTCAACTGTGGGGCCCGACCCTTGATCTTCAGGTGGGTAACCTGTAGAATCATCTAAAAGAGGTGTACACGTGGGATGAGCTCATTAGCTCAGTAAGTGAAAAGAAGGACCACACAACAATCCACATAACAATCACAACCATATGCACTATATGCTATGCAATTCATTTTAAATCACATCCACCTAAACAACATTACTAAGTCTTGAGTTTAGTGCTACTACAACCACAGTACGCGTATACTTTGGGTACGAGCTGCGAACTCCATCCCGCGATACACCCATAGGGCTGTCGGAGAAGGCCCACCGTGAGTACTCAGAAAAGTAAAGCATGCCGACTACCGGCTCTCAACATAAAAGTAAATGACAGAAAGTAAGGTGCTGACTTCAGTAATTTAAAAACAGTACTATTGGCCCTCTTGAATATACCACTGAGGTTGCCGACTGTCCTAATGACCAATCGGGCGTATGTCTAACCGCCACAGTGACCCGACAACCTTGACCACTGCTTCCCCCCAAATGGTAACCCAACACCTCAACCCCTATTGGGAAGGGTCATGCGGGAAGATGATAAACCTAAACCGCATGCTCCTATATGACATAGTACGATTGCATAGTGCCACCGTGTCCCATTCCACGGGCCACCAATACACTCGTTTCTAAGCCGACTACGGCATCTAGTCTAATAATGCATCATACACAACGATTCCATCATCCATCACATAAGTACATCAATCATTTAGCATTGAGAAAGTAAAACACCACACGTATGTCATAATCATATGAGGATGACTAAGCTACACATAGTTTACATGATGACATGGCTAATCTAGATACAATTGAATGATGCACAATAAGCCTTAAAATAAAGCCAAATGTCCTCTCCCCACTTACCTGTCGTGTACAAAGACTCACGCCCGGTACTGATGAGATCTGACGTGAGAGACGTAAATTTTGGTGAACTTAACATAAGTGAATGGGGTTAGCACTTCACCACCTTGGGGTCAAAACTAACAAGATTTGATTGTTAAATCATGTTTAGAATCATAAAAGAAGGTTGCACATTCGTTTTGGGTCCATTCAGATGCAAAAATCACGTTGGGGGCCTCTCAGGTGGGTCGGACAGCCCACCTGTCACGGCCCACCGGTCATCTCAGGTGGGTGGGTAGGCCCACCGGTCGACCCACCGGTTATGACCGGTGGGCAGGTAGGGCCCGTCGACCTGTCGATCGGCCCACCGATGGGGACCGAGGGCCAGGTTATGATCAGCGAGCAGGTCGACCCACCGGTCGGCCCCGAGGGCTTGCCCTCTCAGGCGGGTACCCTCAGGCGGGCCACGCGGTCCACCAGTCTCAGCCCACCTAAGAGGGCAGAAAAATGCCTTTTTTTGCTGAAACTTTCTCCAACTTTTGGGGAATCAAATGGGGCTTTTTCAATCACATTTTCCACACATTCAAGATCTTATAAGATGATTCTAACCAAGATCTAAGTTAGATTTAAGGATTGGGAAGCCATCTAACCTTCTTTGCTCAAGAACTCTATCAAAACCCCCAAAATCACTTCCTTGCTCAAGAATCACCAATACTTCTCCAACCTTGTAAACACTTCTTCAAATCCTTCAAAATCAACACATAGACTATCTATTAAACCTTAGATTCATCATTTCAAGGGGGATTTATAAGATCTCAAGGAACTCTACCCAAATCAAGGGTTTTACTTGGGTTTCGTGAAAGTTTAAGAAACATAGCCTTTACTCACCTCCAATCGTAGATCTCGTGTTGGGGATCACTCTTCCGATGTCAGAATGGGAAGATCAACCCTTAGCGCCGCTTAAATCCATTTCTTCTTCCTCTTCCTTCCCCTTTCCTCTTCTCCGTTCTCTTTTTCCCTTCTTTTCTCTCTCCTCTTTACTCTTCTCACCAAACACCCTAATGTTATAAATGAGAAAAGGAAAAACATAATAATGTTATTTATACTTTCTAAAACAACTAGTAGCCACATGGGTGGGTCACTCAGGTGGGCGGATGCGCCCACCTGTGACCGCCCACCTGAGGGCCGAAAGTTGGCCAACAAGTGGGATTTTGATGGAATTCGACTCGTGGCATGTATCTCACTATCAGCACATGGTATATTATACGTATGCACTTTAGGATACAGGTACATACCAGCATTATCCGTAGATGGCCTTATGATATATGCATGTGCACAGCTTGGGTACACCCATCTCCTCTGGCACTGACTCGGACTTGTCTGGCCAACCTGTGTTCAAAGTCACCCTTGCCATCATGGTCTATAAGGAACCCGCCTTAACCCTCTCTGGTTTGGGTCCTGCATGGTTAAACCGGGTCAACCGTGTAATTAGACCGGGTTTAAAAATTAGGGTATTACATTTATCCCCCCTTTTTAAAAATTTCGTCTTCAAAATTGGCGTACCTGGTTGTTTGAAAAGATGAGGGTACTTGGCTTCGATTTCATCCTCTTTCTCCCAAGATGCTTCTTCAAGTGAATGATTAGCCCATCACACCTTTAAGAAGGAAATAGAGTGGTTGCAAAGGGTTTTCATTTTTCGGTCCAAGATTTCAGCTGGCTGTTCTGTATAGGTCATATCAGCCTCTAGATATTCTGGTTCCACGGGTAATACATGCGATGGATCATAAATGTATTGCTTCAGTATAGATACATGGAATGCATTATAAACATTTCCGAGTGAAGGTGGCAGAGCAAGCATGTAGGCTACTGAGCCAACCCGATTTAAAATCTCAAATGGGCCAATGTATCTCGGGCTCAACTTACCCTTTCGATAGAATCTTTGCAACCCTTTAGTAGGAGAAATCTTGAGAAACACCTTTTCTCCTGCCTAAAACTCAATGTCTTTCCTGCGGTTGTCTGCATAGCTCTTTTGACGTGACTGAGCTGCCCTAATCCTTTCTCGAATAACATCGACCTTGTCACAAGTCATTTGTATAATTTCAGGTCCTAACATTCGGCGTTTGCCTACCTCATTCCAATACATAGGAGTTCTACACTTCCTACCATATAATGCCTCATATAGAGCCATCCCAATTGTAGCTTGGTAACTATTGTTATAGGCAAACTCCATAAGGGGTATATATTCTTCCCAACTACCACACATTTTCATTGTACATGCCCTGAGCATGTCCTCTAATATCTGTATGGTTCGCTCCGACTGACCATCAGTCTGTGGGTGGAAAGCAGTACTCAAATTCAATTGTGATCCCAAAGCATGCTGGAAACTTTTCCAAAATCTGGAAGTGAACCTCGGGTCCCTATCTGACACAATTCTCATTGGCACTCCATGCAAGCGCACTATGTTATCCATATAAAGTTGTGCTAACTTGGCCATAGAGAACTTGGTCTTGATGGGAATGAAATGAGCAGTCTTAGTAAGCCGATCAACTATCATCCATATCGCATCCATCCCCTTAGGTGTGCATGGTAGTCCGGTGAAGAATTCCATTGTAATCCTATCCCACTTCTAGTCTAGTACTGGAAGTGGTTGAAGAGTACCATAAGGTCGATGCCTCTCAGCTTTTACTTTTTGGCATGTAAGACAAGTCACCACATACAGGGCTATGGTGATTCTCATACTAGGCCACCAGTAATTTTGTTTAAGATCTTTATACATCTTTGTACTTCCTGGGTGGAGTGAGTACTCGGAGCTGTGTGCCTCCCGCACTATCTTGTCTTGTATATCCAAATCATCGGGCACACACAACCTACCTCGAAACAACAATGCCCCATCACTGGCTAAGACAAAATCAGGGTCGTTCATTGTTTGATCTTAAATCTTAACTCGGATCCGCTATAATTCGGGATCCAAGGGTTGTTTTATTATCACCTCTTGCCTAATAGACGGGTGCACCTGTAGAGCTGCCAGGGATACAGTCAACCATTTAAGGTTTTCTAGTTGATGTTCAAGCTCTAAAGTTGCTCCTTTATATAAGAGGGTTTCATCCATTAGCGTCGCCTCTTGTACAAGTGGTGGGCTGACTGCTAGGTATGAGAGTGACACAGTCTGTGCCTTCCAACTCAATGCATCTGCCACTAAATTAGCCTTTCGGGATGATCTTGAATGTCGCTGATCATAATCCTTCATGAGCTCAAGCCATCTCCTCTGCCTCATGTTCAAATCTTTCTGGGTGAAAAAGTACTTAAGGCTTTTGTGATCACTGTATATCTCGCACTTTTTCCCATACAAATAATATCGCCGAATCTTTAGGGAAAAAATGACTGCGGCTAGTTCCAAGTCATGAGTGGGGTAGTTCTTCTCATATTCCTTTAGTTGTCGGGATGCATACGCTATTACCTTACCGCATTGCATGAGCACACAACCCAACCCAACCTTGGAAGCGTCAGTGTAGACTGTCATTCCACCTGTGCCTTCAGGGATGGTCAACACATGGGCTGACACCAACCTTTTCTTTAATTCCTGAAAACTCTTCTCACATTCCTCTACCCATTCAAATTTCACACCCTTTTTTGTTAACTTAGTCATTGGTGCTGAGATCCGAGCAAAATTCTCAATGAAGCGCCGGTAGTATCCAGCCAAACCCAAGAAACTTTTAATTTCAGTAACGTTCTTAGGGCTTTCCCACTCTACTACTGCTTTCACCTTATCAGGATCCACCTCGATTCTAGCCTCAGACACTACGTGTCCCAAGAATCCAACTTGCTTAAGCCAAAATTCACATTTACTGTATTTGGTAAACAATTGTTGTTCTCTCAGCCTCTGTAACACCATCCTCAGGTGTTGAGTGTGCTCCTCTTGTCTTAGAGTAGATCAAGATGTCTTCAATAAAAATAATTACCCATTTATCGAGGACATCATGGAATACTCGATTCATTAAATCCATGAATGATGCCGGTGCATTGGTTAACCCAAAAGATAACACTAGGAACTCATAGTGACCATACCGAGTCTTGAACGTTGTTTTGGGTATGTCGCCGCTCTTTATCTTGAGCTGATAATAGTCTGATCTAAGGTCTATCTTTGAAAATACCTTTGCACCTTGTAGTTAGTCAAACAAATCATCAATGCATGGCAATGGATACCGATTCTTAATGGTTAGCTTGTTCAATTCCTGGTAATCGATGCACATACGTAAGCTGCCATCCTTCTTCTTGACAAACAAAACTGGGGCACCCCAAGGCGAAACACTTGGGTGAATAAACCCCTTCTCCAATAATTCTTGCAACTGCATCTGCAACTCCTTCAATTCAGCTGGTGTAATCCTGTGGAGCTTTAGACACTGGAGTTGCTCCAGGAATCAAGTCTATAGCAAATTCTAACTCTCTATTAGGCGGTAGATGCATCAGATCATTTGAAAAGACGTCGGGAAATTATTTAACCACCTCTACCTCTTTTAGAGGTGTAACATTTGCATCAACATCAAGCACCGATGCTAAGTAACCCTGACATCCACTTTTCAACAACTTTACCGCTTGAAGAGCGGAGACAAGGACCCTTCTAGCCCGTTTCATTTTATCTGCTTGGTATACCAATTCTTTTCCTTCATCATCTGTCACCCTAATTAATTTTTGAGCACACATCACATTAGCTCGATGGGAAGATAACCAATCCATGCCCAGTATAACGTCAAAATTCTGCATGTTGAACTTAATGAGTTGTGCATCCAATTTCTTTCCACTGATTTCCACTGGGCATGGCCCATACACCTCCTTCAATTGTGTAACTTTACCAGTAGGCATATTAACAATCATCCCATGATCTAGTGTCCTGGGTGACATACCAAGTTTCTTAGCAAATCTCTTAGATACGAATGAATGTGTAGCTCCTGAATCAAACAAGACATAGGCCGGTACACCCGATATAGGTAGAACACCTAGTGCAACAATGCATATAAGTACAGCAGGTCATCAATATTTAACATAAGGAAAATCTTAATTTAAAATGTACCTGCTACCACTTCCGTGCTGGCCTCAGCTTCCTCAGTTGATAGGGCATACATTCTTCCCTAAGGTTGATTCCCCTAAGTTAAGGGAGGTCGGTATGCAGAGGGCTGACTGGAGGGTAAGGCTAGTCTGACCCGACAGTCTTTAGCATAGTGCCCATAAGAATGGCAATTAAAGCAACAGATCTGTGATGCCGAAACGGGGGCGGGGCCCCTTTGCACTTGACCCGCTATAGATGGAGGTCGGGGCGGCCTTAGGACTGTAGGCACCATACTCGTGTTTGGGCAAAAAGATGTAGAGCCCGAACCACCAGCTGGTCGAGGAAGGTAGCCAGATGGCCTATAGGGCTGTCTATATGTAGGCCCAAAACTATATGACCCACGGTATACCTTGGACGAGTTGCCCAAGTCCGGAAATGGATTTGTCCTCTTCCACAATCCAAGTGTGAGGGACTGTTCGCCCTTCTGCTTATCTTCCATGGTCTTAGCCTTCTCCACAATCTGGCCATAGTTTGTCAAATCTAAGACTTCAAGCACTGACCCGATGGATGCCTTTAATCCCTTCAGAAATCTTGCAGCCTTTTCTTCAGCTGACCTCATATGCCTAGGGGCAAAATGGAACAAGCTTTCAAACTGCTGCTGATACTCAAGGATAGTCTTATTCCCTTAAGTTAAGGCCATAAATTCCATCTCTTTACGGTCTCTGAAGCTACGAGGGTAATGGTTGGTCAAGAACAACTCCTTGAACTGTTCCCATGTGCGTTCCGGATGTGCGGCAAACAATATAGGCTTAGAGGTTTGCCACCAAGAGTTGGCTTCATTCTTGAGTTGCAACCCCGCACAAATAAGTTGCTGTGTCTCAGTGCACTCAATCACCTTAAATATCTTTTCCAGCTCTTGGATCCACTGGTCCGGCTCTAGAGGATCACTTCCCACTAGGGGTGTCAATTCTTAAACCGAACCGGTAAAACCGACCGGACGGAACCGATAACAACACGGACCGAACCAAACTAAAGCCTTATTGGGTCGGTTCGGTTTGGAGTATTGCAACCCTAAAACCAAATCGAACCGCACCAAAAATCAGATGAACCCGAAACCAAACCGAAACTGGCTCAAAACCAGGACTGAAACTGAAACCAAACCGGTAAGAAACCGAAACACTCCAAAATTCATTAAAAAAATCAAAATTTGCATAGTTTTGTAAACATTTGTATGGAAAGTCGAATCCAAACTGGACCAAAAATCAAAACCAACCCGGTTACAAATCGATTTAAGAAACTGAAGACAAACCGAAACCGAAACCAAACCGAAACCAGAATTTCCTTATTGGTTCGGTTTCGGTTTCAACTTTCCCACACCGAAACCGACTTAACCCAGACCGAAATCGAGTCGGACCAACCGATTGACACCCTTACTTCCCACATTAGAGAATACAGGTGGT
This sequence comes from Macadamia tetraphylla, assembly GCA_022985045.1. Taxonomy (NCBI): domain Eukaryota; kingdom Viridiplantae; phylum Streptophyta; class Magnoliopsida; order Proteales; family Proteaceae; genus Macadamia; species Macadamia tetraphylla. The sequence continues at coordinate 39,068,756 of CM040968.1, forward strand.
AAATTCCTCTTGAAAGATTCCACTACCCTTGACGTATTATTCGTCGACGGGTAATTGGGTGCATATGCCGGATGGTAAGGGTATGGAGGGGGCACCATATCGGAGGAGTCTTGAGTGGCTGAATTGGAGGTGTAACCCACTTGTGGCCTATGTCAGACCCTCGGTGGGTCTGTGGAGTAAGTATCCGGGAGGTTGACCCGGTTTGAGAAGGTCTAACTTGTTCTGTATAGCAGCTATAAATGCTACTCTTCTTTGAAGCATTTGTTGCTAGAAGGCTTGTTGTGACTGCTGGATTATGGTTGTAACATCACCCGGAGTGATGACCGGTGGAGGATCCGGAAGTGTAGTCACAGGTGTGTCCCTTTGTGCCACACCCTGAACAAAGGTTTCTGGAGGTTGGGGGAGTGGGGCTTGCCCCACAGAGCGAAACTTCTAGGATTTGGTGGTCGACCGACCGAGCGAGGACCACGTGAGGTACCTCGTGCATTGCTACCGGATCTAGTACGTACCATCGTGTCCTTGCACCTAGAACATACCACACACAACATTGGTTAAGCACCTCAGAATTTATATCGACACATAATCATATGCCAACACACGGGATATTATAGTGTATGATATTTTGCAACTAGCCATAGCTTAATCCCAAAAATACGATGCTAGCGCTTCAACAAGTAGGACGATGGTCCCACTCGACTATATATATATATATATTTTTATATCATATATATATATATATATAAATCTCCACCCCCTTCTCTCCCCCTTTTTTTATTGTGTTTTCTCCCAACCGGCGGGCTGCCCACCGGCGGGTTGCTCAGGTAGGCTTGCCGATCCGACCCGAGGCAGAACACGAACAGGGCTTTTAAGCCCCTGTTCCTCTTTTTCTCCCATTTCTTCCCCCTTCTCTCACTCAGGCGATTTTTGAGAGTTCCTTGACGCTTCCACTCGCAATCTCACTCAACGATTCCGTGGATTTTGGGAAGATCCAACTCCTCCACTCTCAAGTAAGTCTCTTCTCCATTTCTCTTCTTGGAACATGTACTTTGGAGGTTGAATCCATGTGTAGTCCCCAAATCTTGATTTTTTTCATGTTTCTTTCCATAGAACAATCATTCCATGAGAATGTGATGTTTTCTTTGTGATTCATTCATAGTTTTAGGCTTTACTTCTCAATTTATGAGAGAAATCCCAAACCATACCCTAATTTTCTCCACTTTGGGGTTTTCTTCTATCTCTACCCTTTTTCTCCCCAACTAACAATTCAAATGAAATTCCTTATGCTTGATTTGCACTTATAATGTTGGAGAGATCATGGAAATTTGTGTATGCTTGAAATCCCATCTCTTTCCATGAAAATCCATCTCTTTTCCATGAAAACCCATCTCTTTTGTGTTGGGTTTCTTGAAAAAATTGGGTTTCTAAGATTCTCTTCACATCATTTCATACTTGTGGACGACTTAAATCTCTTCCATTCCTTGCACCTCAATGTCATCATAGAAGATTTCTTTGCATAATCTTGATTGTATAATGATAGGCATTCCATCATAGACATGTAAGCTTCAAGCTTTACACTATTTTGAGACTTTTCATTTTCTTAGATTGATCTTGCACATTGAGATTTGGGGTTTTTCCATCATTTCTCACTTCCCATCCTTTATACGCCTTTGTTACCTTTCTATTTTGCAATGTGCTAGTGGATATCATGTTTTGGGGGCTTCCTCCCTCTTCATTTCTCCATGATTTATCCACTTCTCTTTCTATCATAATCCACACTATGTATTTAGGTGCCTTTACATATGGTTGCTTACCCATCTATTTGTTTCCTTTGTTATTCCTCATCCTTACTTATCATTATTTCTTCTCTTTTCTTACCAAGATGTCTTCTCGTAAGGGCAAGGAACCCGCATCCTCTTCCACTCGGCGTAGGGCCACAACTTCCAAGCGAAAAAGTGCAAGGACTAGTTCCCCAGTCCTTCGCACAAGGCGACAAGGATAGGCCCCTATCGATCCTTCAGACTACGATGAGGGACTTTTCCGAAGTTTAGAGGCGGCAACCAATTGGCCCGCCTTTCTAAAGAGGTCTGTGATGATGGAGAAGACCATGGTAATCAGCGATTTCCACAAGATTCAGCTTCATAAGAGGTTTACTGCACTGGGTTGGCAGTCTATCCTCAACATAGATCATCCATGCTATAAACAACTGGTTTGAAGATTCTACTGCAATTTGGAGGTCTCTTACCAGTATGGGGAATACTCAATCACCAGTATGGTAAGGGGGTGAACATTCACTTGACTGTGGACACCCTCGCTAGCATTTTGGTCATCTTGTCAGTTGGGCATCAATTCTACAGTCCCCCAAAGAGTAAGCCAGTGGGCTTGTCCTTAAGTTCAGAGACTCAAGACCACATTTACGAGACCATCTGTGGTAGCAAGGAGCGTCCGGATTCCGAGACGACATTTTACCCAAAGGTTCGTGTATTTGCTCGCTTGGTCCAGTTCAATTTACTCCCCAGAGGAGGTCACCGGAACCAAGTAGGCTTTATGGCGGCCTACATAGCCTTCCGCATCTACAAGGCCTTGGAGGGAGGTTCCGAGCACTTATGCTTGCCCTTCATCATACTTAAGACCATGGAGCATCATACCTCACACCCCGAGGAAGGAGGTTTCCCTTATGGTAGGATCCTCACCAGGATCTTTGAGTTCTTTGGGGTGGATCTGAGTGGTGAGGAGGGAAAGACTCCAGCGGACAAGTTTGACAGGGGAAACCTACTGAGGATGGGTCTCCAAGCCCTTATGGATGTACCTCAGAAAGCAGGGGCTCAGAGAGGCAGGGACAAGAGGAATGCCCCTAGGGAGGATGTTCCCATGGAGGGGGAAACTAGTGAGGAGGATGAGGATTATGTTCCTCAGTTCGAGGAGGAGGATATTCTGGATGAGGATATCCTTGAGGAGGAGCCTCTTGATTCGAGGGGTGCTGATCTTGACTTCGTAAGGGCTGTAGGCCCACAGCATAGAGCCCCACCACCTGAGAGCGATGCATTCAACTTTGAGAGTATGATGACTACTATGAGGGCCTTGAAAGATGGGCAAGATCAGCTGCTGAGAAGACTAGATGAGAGTGCTTCTAGAGAGGAAAACATCTTAGAAAGGCCGGCTACCTTAGAGAGTTCATTCCTAAGATTGGGCGAGGACTTGGACAAGACGGCCAACGCTATTTCAACGGATTTTTCTCGACTCCGGAGGAATGTACAACTAGTGAACTCAAGGTTTGATTACTACAACCATCGGCTCAATGTTAGATCGAGGCCTAGGAGGAATGGAGTAGTAGAGTTAGACGATGACGAGGGTCTCTGAGGACTTAGCTCGCCCGTCTACATCAGCCTTTCACTTGTCTCTATATTGTTTATAATATTACATTTTTCTGTTGTACTTTTCTCTGTAATTGGACTTGCTTGTGGGGTGTTATGTTTTGTTGGTGACTTGTGGTTAGTTTCGTATGCTTGATAACTTATTGTAATTTAGTTGTAGCATCATTGGTTAGCCTTTATCAATTATGCTTGTTGGTATATATATACATTGTCTATCAGGTGCTTGTGTGTGAAAATTTTGGGAAATCTTGTTTTAACGCCGTTATGCTGTCGAAATTTCGTTAATTTCGTACTCTATGGGTTATGACATCAAATAACTAATATTTTATTTATTCCAAGTAAAACTTCTCTAATGCGTGCCATGAAATGCAATAATTAATGTAACCATTATTTTTTCTTGGCTTTTAACTCTTTAAAGTTTTTTTTTTTTTTTTTTACATTTACCCAATCCCATTTCCTATTATAGATTCTATGGGGTCTAAATGGTATCTTTGTGAGTGGATAGAGCATCACGCTCTGATACCACCGTTGTCACACCCCGTTCACGAACCGGACGGTGACGGGTTAACCGAGTTAACCCAAACCGAGATCATCGATACGATCCTAACCACAACATACACACATCTAAGATAAACGTTCAAAAGTTCAGTGGAAGACTTAATTTACCTGTAAATACCCCCAATATACTTGATACCCAAATTGTAGTATATAGATAATTACCTATGGGCCCGCAAGCATGATATTTACACAAAAGAATAACAATTTACGTATCAAGTACACAAAAAGGGGTCAACAAAAGAATAAAAAAGTATAACCCTGCACGACGTCAATACTGCGGTCCCGCAGCACAGCCCTCGCACGCGTAATCCGTGCCATGCTCGCACTCCTCGGGGACCCACCAATCTTAGTCGGGGAACTCAACTGTGGGGCCTGACCCTTGATCTTCAAGTAGGTAACCTGTAGAATCATCTAAAAGAGGTGTACACGTGGGATGAGCTCACTAGCTCAGTAAGTGAAAAGAAGGACCACACAACAATCCACACAACAATCACAACCATATGCACTATATGCTATGCAATTCATTTTAAATCACATCCACCTAAACAACATTACTAAGTCTTGAGTTTAGTGCTACTACAACCACAGTGCGCGTATACTCTGGGTACAAGCCGCGAACTCCATCCTGCGATACGCCCATAGGACTGTCGGAGAAGGCCCACCGTGAGTACTCGAAAAAGTAAAGCATGCTGACTACCGGCTCTCAACATAAAAGTAAATGACAGAAAGTAAAGGTATTGACTCCAATAATTTAAAAGCAGTATGATTGACCCTCTTGAATATACCACCGAGGTTGCCGACTATCCTAATGACCAGCCGGGTGTATGTCTAACCGTCACAGTGACCCGACAATCGCGACCATGCTTCCCTCCAAATGGTAACCCAACACCTCAATCCCTGTTGGGAAGGGTCGTAGCACGGGAAGATGATAAACCTAAACCGCATGCTTCTATATGACATAGTACGATTGTATAGTGCCACCGCGTCCCATTCCACGGGCCACCAATGCACTCGTTTTCAAGCCGATTACAGCATCTAGTATAATAATGCATCATGCACAATGATTCCATCATCCATCACATAAGCACATCAATCATTTAGCATTGAGAAAGTAAAACACCACACGCATGTCATAATCATATGAGGATGACTAAGCTACACATAGTTTACATGATGATATGGCTAATCTAGATACAGTTGAATGATGCACAACAAGTCTTAAAATAAAGCCAAACGTCCTCTCCCCACTTACCTGTAGCGTACAAAGACTCACGCCCGGTACGAGTGAGATCCGGCGCGAGAGACGTAAATTTCGGTGAACCTAACATAAGTGAATGGGGTTAGCACTTCACCACCTTGGGATCAAAACTAACAAGATTTGATGGTTAAATCATGTTTAGAATCATAAAAGAAGGTTGCACGTTCGTTTTGGGTCCATTCGGACGTAAAAATCACGTTGGGGGCCTCTCGGGTGGGTCGGACAGCCCACCTGTCACGGCCCACCAGTCATCTCAGGTGGGTGGGTCGGCCCATCGGTCGACCACCGGTTATGACAGTGGGCAGGTCGGCCCGTCGATTGGCCCACCGGTGGGGACCGAGGGCCAAGTCATGATCGGCGGGCAAGTCGACCCACCGATCGGCCCACTGGTCATGACCGGTGGGTAAGTCGGCCCATCGATCGGCCCATCGATCGGCCCACCGGTCTGCCCCGAGGGCCTACCCTCTCAGGCGGGTGCCCTCAGGTGGGCCACGTGGCCCACCAGTCTCAGCCCACTTGAGAGGGCGAAAAAATGCCTTTTTTCGCTGAAACTTTCTCCAACCTGTGAGGAATCAAATGTGGCTTTTCTAATCACATTTTCCACACATTCAAGGTCTTATAAGATGATTCTAGCCTAGATCTAAGTTAGATTTAAGGATTGGGAAGCCATCTAGCCTTCTTTGCTCAAGAACTCTATCAAAACCCCCAAAATCACTTCTTTGCTCAAGAATCACCAATGCTTCTCCAACCTTGTAAACACTTCTTCAAATCCTTCAAAATCAACACATAGACTATCTATTAAACCTTAGATTCATCATTTCAAGGGGGATTTACAAGATCTCAAGGAACTCTACCCAAATCAAGGGTTTTACTTGGGTTTCGTGAAAGTTTAAGAAACATAGCCTTTGCTCACCTCCAATCGTAGATCTCGTGTTGGGGATCACTCTTCCGGCGTCGGAATGGGAAGATCAACCCTTGGCACCGCTTAAATCCATTTCTTCTTCCTCTTCCTTCCCCTTTCCTCTTCTCCGTTCTCTTTTTCCCTTCTTTTCTCTCTCCTCTTTACTCTTCTCACCAAACACCCTAATGTCATAAATGAGAAAATGAAAAACACAATAATGCTATTTATACTTTCTAAAACAACTAGTAACCACATGGGTGGGTCACTCAGGTGGGCGGATGCGCCCACCTGTGACCGCCCACCTGAGGGCCGAAAGTTGGCCAACAAGTGGGATTTTGATGGAATTTGACTCGCGGCATGTATCTCACTCTCGACACATGGTATATTATACGTATGCGCTTTAGGATACGGGTACACCTGTCTCCGCTGGCACTGACTCGGACTTGTCTGGCCAACCTGTGTTCAAAGTCATCCTTACCATTATGGTCCATAAGGAACTCGCCTTAACCCTCTCTGGTTCGAGTCCTGCATGGTTAAACTGGGTCAACCGTGTAATTAGACCGGGTTTAAAAAGTAGGGTATTACAGACAGGACCTTGTCTGCGCCCCTTAGTAAGAGAGCGGGGTGGTACCGAATGAACAGTGCATGAAGTTCTAGCCGACCCCCTTCTCGCTGTTGATTGAGGGGTGACATTGTTGTCAAGAGATTCGTCGTTGAGGTGTTTGCTCAGAACATGCCTAGGCGGCTGAGCTGAACTAGTGCGTGGCATTGGAAGTGCCGAGCCGAACTGATGTATGAAATCCCGCACCAGTGCGTTTGTAGCTAATACCTACAACTGCAAGCTCTGCATCTGCTCTTCCATGTTTGGGTGAGTTACCCGGGATGATGGGACATGGCGGGATAGCTAAGGGTTCTGCTCACGCTGATCCCCCTCTCCCTGGGCAACTTGCTCATCGGGCCTGGTTTGCTGGGGTCCTTGTGGAGGGGTCTCTACTGGGATGTTTTCCTGCTTTGCCATTGGTAGTGAATGGGGACGTCCAAGTGGTACTTCGCAAGTGGATCTTGCCCGCGTTATCGTTGAAGAAACGACCTTCTCACTCCTCAATTGCATTGGTCCAAGGTGACATTTTGTAACAATTCCCACGGATGGCGCCAATCTGATGCAGTAAAAATTGACCGGATGACCTTCCCTGCAGTTCCTGGTGCTTTGGCAGACTTGCACAGAAGAGATGACAGGGGAGAGCCAGGCTGACCCCACGGGGGACTCTCCGATGCCTAAGTCAGATCTTTCCACAGCAGATGCTCAAGAGAGCTTTTCCAGTAAGAGAAGTGAGTGATCGATCCTCTATGATGGAGGCTTATCTTGGTATTTATAGGCTGCTGATGGAGGGAGAGTGGGAGACGATTGTGAAGAGTCCTGTTCAGGCGGAGAGACCTTGAGGGGAGTGGCTCTGTGATTCTGGGAATATTCTGGGTTCTAGGGAATATTATGGGAATATTCCCCATTGATCTCGGAGGTGTAAGTCATGAGAGGGGCGGACACCTCTGATGATGTGTAGTGGATAGAGTCCTACCCCCATGATCAGGGATTACGTTCCTTGAATGTAGGAGTGGACGAGAGCATGTTTCTGGGCGCCTTGTGTATCTGAGTCGAGGTGGACAGCTACGGCCTGATGGAGGCCGAGGTGGCAGCATGGCCTGATAGAGGCCGAGATGGTAGCACGGCCTGATGGAGGGCCTAGGTGGCGGCTTCGTCGCGAGGCCAAGGTGGCGACCTGCTGATGGAGGCGAGGTGGCGAAACGGCTGACAGAGGGGCCCAGGTGGCGACGGCGATGGAGGCGAGTGTAGCATGACATGATGGAGGGCCGAGGTGGAAGCACGTCATGATGGAGGCTGAGGTGCCAGCACGGCCTGATGGAGGGCCGACGTGGTAGTACGACCTGATGGAGGGCCGACGTGGCAACACGACCTGATGGAGGCTGAGGAGATAGCACGACCTGATGGAGGGCGAGGATGCAGCACGGCATAATGGAGGCCGAGGTAGTGGGTCAGTCTTGTTTGGGTTTGCATACATGCTTCGGCCATACTGAGAAAAGGGACATATTTTGCCTCATCAAGTAGTAATGAATTACATTGATGGTAGTAGTGTGCACGGTTTTCAATTAGTATCATCTATTTTCAAAACTGATACAATAATCTATCATACCTCAATACATGAGATACAAATCACTATAACACTCAGTAAAATAAAAAAGAAAAATATGTAAAAGAAAGAAAAATTACATTCTAAAATTAATAATTCAATTTTATCATTATTTTGAATGATATTACTAATATTAGGTGGGACAGCAT